>QVRM01005392.1:0-124299 GCA_003439945.1 Dermanyssus gallinae | reverse complement strand
CTTGCCGGCCGGACCGACGACATCGCTCGCCAACAGGTCGCGATGCATCTGGGCGAAGCGAATGCGGGAAAGACAAGCAGCGCGCCCGTCAATCCGGCCCACGCAGCAAGGCTGAGCTTGAATATGAGCTCAGATGTCGGACCCGACGTCTCCAGGGATATCTCCTTGCTGAACTCGGTCACCGATACCTGTAACGTGACAGGCCAAAAATACTCCAGGTACGCGGGCTTTTCCTCTCGGCCGCCGTCATCTACACCCTCCTTTTCGCCCGAATTTCTGGATTTTAAGATAAGGTTTGACGTTGACGTGTTTTGTCCTTAACATGTAGCCTAATACAGCCACTTCGTCGACTATGGTTCGTCTACAGTTGATCGCATAATGCATAATGGGATAGATATGGCGATCTTATCATAATGGCCAGTCAAGAGCACACCTATAGTTTTACCTGAATGAAATGAGGCAATGCGCACAGGACACAACTGATATATATGTATATGACAAAAATTCTTCGATTTCCCGAACGAGGCCTGATACGGAGCCAATCTTCGACTTATCATCAGGGTCAATAACCAAAATCTTAAATTATATACATGTCATATTTATTCAATATTGAATTAGTAAGTCAATTTACTATCTCGGCGTAACCTTGACCCCCGGACTATCTTTTACAAAGCACATAGAGACAAACGTGCACAAGCAATATTCGGCCATGACGCGACTCGGAGATTACACAGATTGACACTAAGACTGAAATGAACCTTTTCAAGATAAAAAGAGCTCCAATTATAACTTACTGCCTTCGGGACATGCACCAAACTTAGCCGTAACAACATGAAAGAGATAGATAAAATCAAAGCAAATTTTGTGAAGTATATGCTCGGAATGCCGCGAAACGGATCGACAAACTTGGCGCTGGAACTATGCCAAGAGTAAATGTTTGTGGAACCCCCTTATACTGGACAAATACGATTTCAGCGCACGTGTCGTAAAGCAATATCGCGCTTACAGAAAATAGCTTAATTTGAACTTTGGCCATAAAGAGGTTCACCGACGTCCTGCATTCACGACAGACCGTTGGAAGCAGGGAAAGGCCAGCAAACAGACGTATACTCTGTAGACTTAGTGGCATGGCTACCACCAATATGTATATATAGATATTTATATATATATATATATATATATATATATATATATTATATATAGTATATATGCCTAAAAGGGTAATGCTTTTAAATAGAAGAGTGTGTATGCAAATATTGTGGCACGTGTAATATGGACCGAAACCACATACTGCAATGCAAGAGTATAAAAGCTAAGCTGGTCCGATGCATGCAGTAGTGAAACATGTTATCAGCCGACATGCATTTTATGTGATATCTACCAATTTCTGGTGAAATAAATTTGTATGTATATATATATATATATATATATATATATATAACCACAAACACAACAACGGCGGCAGCGGGCGGCGTCGTCGTGTTGTCATGGCTCTACAGTTACAACTGCTCAACATCGGACGGCACCACAGCACTACTTACCTTAAAGCTGTCGTACGCATCTCTAAGCTCAAAGTCGAGCCACTTCTCGTCGATAATTAGTATGAGCATAGCGATAAGGAGATACGCAAGACCGCACACGAGACACATTGAACGCTCGGCTGCAGTTTCGTCCGACCGAAAGTAGATCTTCGACAACGACGATAGCGTTCGAATGACAAACGCAACAACGAGCAGGCACCAGAGCACTGACAAGTTGATTTCGCCTAGGTTCGGCCTTATCCACAGGTACACCTGCAAAAGGGAAACGCTCACTTAACATATATGCCTCTATGCATATAACGATGCATGATTTGGCGGTGTAGAAACATAACGCGGAAAGGTTAAATTAAAAATAAACAACACAATGATGAATTCAGATCATTTTTAAGCATCTTACAGAAATCATGAAACGAATCGAGTTAGATTAAATAATTATTCCCATGTAACTTAAATAGGTCCCCGTAGGAAAAAATAAATATAGACAACACAGGAAGTGTATATTGCGTTTAATAGTATTAACAATAAAAGCGAACTTACCTCAGTAATTCCATAAAGTAACGTAGTGTACGCCATAAAGTCAAGAAGCCATTGATACTCCGGGTAGAACTGTAACGCCGAGAGATCGTCCGCTGTAACAAGAATATTCTCCAAGGCAATGTTGACATTTTTACTGATTTTGTAGTCGGGCGGTGGGCCCTGTAATGGATAGAAGCGCAAATACATGCATAAAAATGGTTTAGATACGTCATGCAGACCATATTATATCAATATCCTATCTAAAATGACAATAAGTTGTTATTGAGTTGAGCAGTTCACACGTCTTAGGGAAGCATATTCCTGAACAACCATGTCTTTTAATACGGGCAGATAGAGTTCGCGTACTTTTTGAGTAGCAACATAGGAACAACAACAACCGCTCTGCCAGGAAGTCAAAAGAAGCGCTCCAACAGGAGCAATAATTTGGGGCCCCGATTATCAATATCAATATTGACCCAGCGAGCAGATTGGAGACAGTGACGGACTGCAGTGTGTAGAGGCAATGCCGCTTCCATAATTGGCGCCATAGGATGAGAATATAAGACTCTATTACTAAACCGATAACGTACCTTGGCAGCTAACAACTGCATATTTTTGGAACCAATAATAAAGTGTATTGTACTAAAGAAACATTACAAACACTTGCGCAGGTTTCAATATATACGCTTAGACTTGATAGACGTTGTACATACATTGTATAGAGGACTCTCTTGTCCTAATGGAACATATCTACTTCGACCAAACGTACAGATACATAGAACGTCAACAAGGAAAATTGTAGCCCAGGGCCTCAAACACCTGGCCAAGACCGTGCTTAATTTTTCTGCACTGTGCACTCATGTAGACACATAAGGATGCAGGCGCGCAAAATGTATCCGAATAGCCAGCCCGCTTTACGACGATACGAACGAGAGTAGTGAAATAGAGAAAAGGCCATGTTGGCGGTACCGAGTCCAAATAGCGGCGAATTCGTCGTATTCAGGCTACCTTCTTTTTGTGCTTTTTGTGGTCCTCCTTGATGCCTTCGGCGTCCTGAAGCTCCTGAACCGACGGAGGCAGATAGGCAAAAAGTTTCCGCCCGAGCAGCCATCGCGCGAATGAGAAGCTAAACGAAAGCTTCTGCAGAACGCACGCCATCATCATACTGATCACGATTGAGTTCCGAATAGAGCCATCTTTGTTGGCTAGCACCACGTTCCAGCCAACGCTGGACGTCTACTCTTTCTTCTGAAACAGCCGACCTATAGCTTCTGAAACAGCAGACCTATAACTTCCGAAACAGCAGACCTATATAGCTTCTGAAACAGCACACGTACTGGAGAGAGTCCCGGAAGCACCCTGACCCAGTTCGGCCTAGCCAGAAACCTCACGGCGCTGAGATGGTGACGTTGTGGTCGTCGTCGTCGTCGCCGTTGTTGTTGTTTCTGTTGTTGCTGCTGCTCCACAACTGCACTTCAATGGACTTCATGCCGACAGCCTTCAATGCGCGCACTGTTCCGCCACAATCACATCTGGAACTCCACTACGAGACCCAACTATTGGGCCACCACATCGAACATCGGCGACTGCACGCCGCGCAGCTGGTGCTGCCGCTGCCGCTGCTACTGCGCGGAACTCGGTCACGTTGCAACGGGCAGAGAGAGGGTTTACACACGGTGCTGTGAACTGGGTCACGCTCTCGTCGCAGAAGAACATCATAGGGCCATTAACGCCATTCTTCTGTCTCGAAGTTCTTGAACTTGCGCGCTCAAACGCCTATGCTACGGCGACACGCCGCCTTATCGCTTATTCCACTGCCAGCCGGCGAACCGTTGATACTGTGACCATCTATGTAGATCAAGCTACCCGCATCATCATCATCATCATAGTCGTTATCACGACGACGATAATCATCAGCAGCATCACCGGTGCACGATACTTTCACTCTCTGTTTTTTGTTGCTATAGGGACTTGCCCTCTTCTCTAAACGTAGTAGTAGTAGTAGTTGTTGTTGTTGTTATTATTTTGATATTACACCATTATTGTTGCACACACACAAACAAAATGATACCACAGCATCGTCTACTGCGCGCTCCACTCAGCAAAACACCAGGAGAGAGTTACGTTTTTTTTTAGAAAATGTAATATTGGATGATCATCAACAAGATCACAAAGTTAACAGAAACCCACACATACGCATCCACGGTACACTCTTACATGGATGCGCACTATTATTCACTGTTACATAGCAACCAGTCAGCTTCCCAACCAGTCAGCCAGTCGTCGTGACTTATGCACGTAAAACAATAATATCTATAGGCGTATGTAGGTGATAATAAATATTAATTATGATTATAGGTTATAGTTTTACCTGTACAAGTTAATTTGAATTAAAAAAAAAACTTGTTTAAAAAAACATACAATTATTTTTAATACTATTTTTGTACTTGATATCCGTATCCGCGAGTTAGTGTTTTGTACGGACTGCTTCCGTCCATTTAGCGCACAGCGGCGGCGCCTACAGAACACCGCTCGGGCACCGCGACCCGACGCACCCACCATCAATCGATACCGCTGGCGAAACAAGGTCGTGTCTGGGTGGCGTCTCGAGGGGGAAACTGCTGCCTATATGGACGACACCCGCCCAATTTCGTCGTCTTCGTGGGGCGGGCTTGATGCAGTTATGCGGCTATGCTAGACGCGTGTTGTTCGAGTAGATTGAGTACGTAAAAGTAAACAAACGAAC
This sequence comes from Dermanyssus gallinae, assembly GCA_003439945.1. Lineage (NCBI taxonomy): Eukaryota > Metazoa > Arthropoda > Arachnida > Mesostigmata > Dermanyssidae > Dermanyssus > Dermanyssus gallinae. The sequence goes on along the minus strand of QVRM01005392.1, from coordinate 119,496 downwards.
GAATAATCTCGAAGTCGACGAGGCGGCCGATAGATAACAAAACGGTGTGTGTTTGTTAGCAAAGCGTGTCGAGTGTCGAAACACGACAACGAAATCTATCACAGTCTCAGTGGGGTTTGTGCCGGTGCGCACCCGCTCCTGTGTTTATTTTTCTGTGTCTGAGTTCGTGTGTGCGAACCGCCCGTGGTTCCGTTGTGCAGTGCGTATAGTGTGTTAGCGCGTTAGCCGGTGGTGGCCGCCGCGGCAGCCAATTGATGTTACTAGTTAGAGCCCGTGCAACTGGTTTTGCCTGGCCCTGGCCCTGGCCCTGGTGTTCTGACGTTTTCTACAACGAGATCATCGACGAACTGTGCAGAAGACGTGCAGAAAGAAGAACGCACCCGTAACTGAGCACATTTACTACTACTTCTACTATTACTACTACCATTTGAGTACTATTATTACTACTACTAGCACAAGTACTACTTGTACGACTTCTACAAGTCAACGAGGAATTGACCCAAGTTGTTGAGCATCGGCGATGGCTTCCACCGATTCTGATACTGCTGCGGCTGCTGCTGCTGTTGCTGTTGCTACCACCACTGATATGTCGACCGACAGCGGATGCTCAACTGCTCCGACCGACACCGATGTCGATGCTGGTGTTTCTTCTACTGCTGCTGCTGCTGATACTGTTGATGCTGCTGGTGAAGGTGGTGATGCAAAGTTAGAACAAACCAGTCCAGAGTCAAGTGAGCCAAAGGTTTGTAACCTCGTGCTGCCTGCCTAGAATTAAAAATATAATTCTAGGGCATTTTCTAAGGAGGTTGATTCTAACTCTAGATCTCTATCCTCTGTTCCCTACGGGCTTGGAACTTAACTTGAGGTATGCCTTCAATGCCAGACATGTGAAGATATCTGGGGTTTCCTCAACGGTCCTTGTGGCTGCATGGCCGCTGACTCTCAGCGGTATAGCTTATCAAACCTCGTGCTGCCTGGCACCCGCGGTGGTCCGCGGGGACACTGTGCACCTCGTTGACGTCGCTCTGAGCTCAGTTACCATCATTATCCTATGTCTTATTAGCATCCCCAGCATCATCATCATCATCATCTTATCTGTCATATTTAGCATAATTGTCCTATGTAGTATTTGGCATCATCATCTTATGTCGTATTTAGCATCATTATCGCATGTCTTGTTACCGTTGTCATGACCTTAAGTCATATTACCACCATGTTCTTATGTCGTGGTATTATCATTATAATCGTGTGTCATATTAGCTTCATGATCTTAAGGCGTACTCCCATTATTACCTTATGTCGTATTACTGTCATTATCTTATGACATATTAGCATCATCATGATGTTATTTTATAAACAACGTTGCAGATTACTTCAAAATTATGGTGCCATCCTAATCATATGTCATATTCACATACTTCTCTTATGTTCTGCCAGCAATATTCCTATGTCATGTTTGCATGCTTCCTTCGTGCAGTAATCGCTACCACTATTTGTCGAACAATTGAAAGGAGGTAGCAAACTCTTTGTCTCTTTCCCTCTATCTCTGAGATTGAACAAAACGAGCCGCGAACTAGATGTGAGCAGCACCAACGGCCGTGACTACTTGTCCTAGACAGTTTGTAATAAAAAAAAAAACAAATAATTGAAGAAGAGTTCCACATTTGCGTGGTGCCATACTATTCGTCGGCATATTATTAACAATTTGTCGGCGTATCATCTTGATTCCTAGATAAGTATGGGTTGGTGGACTGAATATCGAAAACTCATCAGTAAAACTGACACAAATATGTTGCGCTTTTAATCGCTTACAATTCGAATGTATTTGCTTGTCTGAAACGGTAGTAGCAACAGCGATTCTCATTGATTCCGTTGCAGATAATTTTAAAATTATACATATGCATATCGTTGCCGTGCAGTAATAATCGTTGTCCGTGCAGTAGTTTTTGCGGCTAGCTCTAACGAGGTAATTTTACTTCTAGGAGGATCCGAATAGCGACAAGCTGAATCCCAATGACCAAAATGGTTGCGACCTTGAGCACTACCGGTGGGGCCAGACTCTCGAAGAGCTGGAGCTTAAGATCGACGTCCCTGAAGGCCTCAAAATTAAATCGCGCGATGTTGTAGTCGAGATAAATAAAAAGGTTTGTTATATTCTTTTAAATGCTTTCCCATTAGGGTAGGTATAGGCAAATTTATGTCAAACATACTCATAAGCTGCGGACCAGTCTCCCACTAATTAACCTCAATTGACCCAGTAATCAAAATGTCTTCTTTTGTTCAGCTGCGTCACTAAGGACACGCTTGCGTTTAGAAAAGCGAGTTGACTGAAAACAAGTAGTGTAACAATTGCATAACATAGTGTAACAAAGCGGTATTTTAATGAAATTATGTTGGATTTCAGCACTTAAAGGTCGGACTGAAAAATTCTCCTTTGATTATTGATGGGGAGCTGTACGCCGTCGTCAAGAAAGAAGAGTCCTTCTGGAGCCTGGATGACAATAAGACAATTGTTGTTACACTTGAGAAGGTACGAAATCCTTAAGGGATCTGTTTCCAGAGCTTCTAATCTGTCTGTTCGAACATAACTGTATTAACTGTGAGTCACCGCTGTAGTTTGCAGTATATGTATATATATATAGCTGCTCCTATACTACGTAATTTAGTCAGTCTAACCATTGTGATGTTCCGACTCAATTAAATTTAATACGAGCATCTTCTGATACTATTTTACATCGTTTTATGTCTGAGTGCAATATGTATAACAGATGCTTAGGAACTAGTATTGAGGCGAACACTTTATCGAATAAATAATCTAAAAATGTATTTTCTGTGACTGTCTACGACGATACAAATCATCAAAATGAACCGTTAGAAGAACTTGGAGATTACACTCACACCTTATGAGTAAAAACATAATGAATTTGTAAATTGGCACTTATTTGTCTTCTAATTTTTGTTGGTATATGCATGGATTCGTATCGTAAACACATGCGAATGGTTATTCCTATATTTTTTAAATTGTCGTTTCATCCACTAAACGTTATTTATTAAAAAATCGGGTTACGTCATTTGCAGCGTTGGCACAATATACATATTTTAATTTTGCATCGCAGATGACATTGTTTCCGTTAGGACGTAGTTTTAGTTATAACATTAGGATACATTTTCCTAAATATTTTTATTCATGGTTCTAAATTAAAACCGCGTGTCGTAGTGTATCGTTGTAACGAAGAGGCTGTGTCTTTTGTAATGTGCAATAGGTGAACAAAATGGAGTGGTGGCCACATTTGGTATTGACTGACCCGCAAATCAACACGCAGAAGGTGTCTCCCAGTAACTCGAAGCTTTCAGATCTCGACGGAGAGACACGTGGCATGGTTGAGAAGATGATGTTTGATCAGCGGCAAAAGGCCATGGGGTTACCCACGTCCGACGAGCAGAAGAAAAATGAAGTCCTGAAAAAATTTATGCAGCAACATCCCGAGATGGACTTCAGCAAAGCGAAATTCTCGTGAAAAGCCATGTATGCACCCCTGGTTTTGGGGCAACCGGTGGCACGTTGAGCATGGGCAGCAACGACAGTATCAAGCAGCAGGAAGTCCACAATAAAAGTACCGACAGACACAACCAGACAGTCGAGCTGAAACGTCGAACGGAATCAATGTGGCTGGGGTTACAAGCAGCAAAGAAGCGATAAGTCGGAAATACTCTTGGCTCCTACCGGCTTCACCGGGCACCTGTATACCCACTAGCTTATGTAATTTACCACTTGGTGCTGTGCGAATATTTCTACAAATCAACTTTGCCTTTTGATTCATTTCACGGAATAAATATTTATGTGTGTACATAATATATATACATCTGGCTGCGATTTATTATATATATATATACATACATGAGAACTTAAGTTTTAGATTTCAATATTTAGGTTTAAGCGGTAAATCTATGCATTGACACCATACCTTCAAAACGAGCTATTTGATTCTTTTTAACTCCACTTCGACGGCTTCGAACGTAGACTCACGTGAATTCAGTGGCTCTTCTCCCAAATTTTTTTCACCTTCGGCAGAAAAATCGCACACTGTTAATTCAGGTGAATAAGATGCGTGTTGGGCCAGCTTGCCTCCAATTGCCGCGATGAAGGCTTTAGTGCTTTCAGCCCTGTGGCGCGTCGCTTTGGTGGAAAGACAATCACCTAAGAGACGCTTTAGAACGTATCGTGGTGAGTGCAGTAAGAACGTGTAGTAGGTATTCCATGGTACACCAATCGCTCGTCACTGTACAACTTTCTTCCAGTTTTTGACCATCGCCACAAGTTCACTCCTCGAGAGAAAGGTTTCGATTTTCACCTTGCTAGCCGACCGTTGCCGCTTTACTTTTGTGGGTGAAGGCGCTCCAACCCCCTGACCACTGCGAGCTCTGTGACTTGAGTGGAGGGTAATAAAAATGTACCCGAGTTTCACCACTTATCACGAGTCTTGAGAATAAAGGAAACCCGCCCTCGTCGATTTTTATTCGAATTTTCTCGAGCAGCAAAGACTCGCGCTTCTTTTCTCGCCCTGTGACGAGTGATGCAGTTTTTTTGTGAGCCCGAGGAACTTGTGAAGGATCTCATCCAGCGGCGTAGCATTTAAGCCTAAGGCTGCCTGTAGCGATGCGTATGTTATGTTCGAGTGTTCGTCTATTGCAGCCTTATACGGGGCATTTTTTTCACTACTCGTTGCTTACTTTTCTATTACCCGTTGCTGGTTTAGGACGTCCTTTGCTCTCCTCTTTATCACACTCCTCAGGACTAGGCTTTATCCCCGCTGGTCGATTGATGCTATTTGAAGCACTTCAATTGAATTAATCCTCATTGGAAGTTGTACAAAAGAACGGCACGCAGTCCAATTTTATTAATTACTAAGTCATTTGGGCACGGCTGCTGGGCGATCGACATGGCCATATCTGCCATTTTCTCACAACATTGTCTGTCGAAGAATCGGCTCGAATGTTCTACGCAAGCATCAACAAGGGTGTGATAATTTGCCAGAAGGTCGAATTTTAACTGACACTTCACTACGTGGAAACATGCAAAAGTTCCTTCGGCCACTACGTGTGTATAATAAAGGGTAGGCAGCCGAGCACTGGTGTTTTGATTTGAAAAACAACATCTAATGAATTGTTTTTTTAAGTGTATTGTTATTTTACGGTTAACCACTTATAGTATCTCACATACGTTAAACAAATAAAGCTGTATACTAAGGTAAAATAAAGAGAGTACCTGCCAACTAAAAATAGACATAAGGGTAATGTTTTAGAGCGGCACGGATGCCTTCACTCATTCAAAATCAATTATTTTGGGCTTATTCACCATGAATTGGCAGCATAGTACAATAGTTCACATATCATTTTGTAGGCTAAGAATATCGTTGACGATTGATTGTAGTGAAGATGTGTCAGTGAACGAGCAGGTGTGTATGTGGTAATGTCCGATATTGCACTCTCCACAATATTTACATACGCACTCGTCGATTTCATACCAGTGTCCGCTCAAGCATATAAGGTGGTGGTAACCATGCCATGTTGTTCGGCATATTATAGATTTGTTTTTTTGTGATGATAGTTTCCATTTATTGCTGCAAAAAGCAGGACCCTCGACATAGAGACCCATTACAAATGCCATGTTGCGGTTTTCTCTATATTCTCTGTAGGTTTCTAAGATTTGTGTACTGAACGGTATCTTGTCCAGTACTAAAACTTCTACTAGTGTGCGTTCGTGGCATAGTTCTAGTGCGAGCGTTGCCGATGCGTTTTTCGGCAAGCCTAACGTGCACTTTATGAAATAAAATTTTGTTTTATCTATGTTTTTAAGGTCTGACATTTTAAGATAAGGGGCAGTTGCGTGAAGGCAGTATCTTACTATATGAACAATTTTTATTCTAAACAACTTTAGCGCGAATGTTTAGTTCTATGTCAGTAACGTCTCCCACTAGAATGGTAGCCGCGGTGGCCTTGCTACGCATTTCCTCTATATGTCTGCCGAATGACAGCCACTTTTATTCCTAGATGGCAAAAGTGATTGACGAGTTCAATATTTACTACCCCTATCTTAATGCATCGATCATCTGCAGCGTACGATCCGCCTCTACTAAATCGTAGTACTTTTGTTTTGGCGATGTTGATTTTCAGTTGATTTTGCTGGCACCAATCTGAGGCTTTCTTTAGATAAAACTGCAGATGGTTTCGTGTCTTTGCAAGCACTACTCAGTCGTCGGCATAAAATGCATGTATCGCTTTTACGTTTCTGAGGGCGTCCGTCAATCCAGCTACTGACAGTATAAAGAGGAACGGGCTTGCGGAGTCACCCTGGACGACTCCGGTTCTCTGTGCTACTGACCTGCTGACATAGTGAGCCTTGTTCTTGATAGCAATTAAGTTCACTTGCATCATGTCACATATTAGATTATAAATAGTGCCCCCTATAGAATATCGGGTTCAAAGTACAATCAGGAGTTTGTCTCCTCTAACGCAGTCAAATGCAGTTTTAAAATCGATAAAAGCGACGTATGTCATCTCTTTTTATCTTGGCGGGTCTTTATTCAAAATCAATAAAATAAGATTTTGCAAGCTTCTGGATTACCACACTGTTTGAATGTGAGATTAAGTGGGTGCATTTTCTGACTTACAAAACTGCTTTTTTGCAGGGTTTATATAGGCCTTACTAGAAAGCTTCTGGATTACCACACTGTTTGAATGTGAGATTAAGTAGGTGCATTTTCTGACTTACAAAACTGCTTTTTTGCAGGGTTTGTATAGGCCTTACTAGAAAATTCGGTAAACACTTTCGACGGCATTATCATAAACAATCTGTCGTTGGCGGCGACGCCGACGGGTTAGAGCTCACAATAAAGTCACTCTTCCAATTTAGACAAAGTTCTTCACGAGATCGGGCCATTTTGCACACGAGAAGTCTACAAGGGCAGACTATACGAACGCTACCATCCAATGCAGATTTTGGCTATTACACCATTTTTATAGCTATCCGATCTTAAAACTATAGACAAAGTGCACGCGTACAAGTTCACGGTGCTCGCTTTAGGACCCCGGAAATGTCATGACGAAAGCATTGCATGACCGGATCTGCGCTAAGCTGAGTAACACCACTCACGAAAATAGAGATTGGGCTGAGAGTTTATTCGGCAGGTGGTCTCTGTTTTGATCCAACGAAGTAACGCAGTGGCGCGATAGTAAGGTCGCGGGCGCGATGGCCAGTCCTAAACTGACCCTGGCCGGCAACTGACATGTAAGTGATATATAGTGAACGATATCTACAATTGTAACGGACATCGTCATTTAATAAATGTACCGTCCGGTGATGTCGGTTCACATGAAATACAAAAAATGCATCTTTATAAAGCTCATAATTGGACGCGAACTAACTAACACGTCAATGACATTGACGCTCGAACTTGACGGGAACTGACGAACACTCTTTGAAGGACGTATAAAAAAAAGTTAACGTGGTGTTCACCGAACAAATATTTCATGCATCCCAAAAAAAGAACAGAGAAGAACGAAATATCTGTGCGCTTCCTGTAGATAAACAACAAAACAGAACGCTGTTATGCAGGCTAACCTAACACGGGCACGCTCCGTTTATCTGCATGAATAGCTGGTTTTATGCACAATTAATTGTACGACACAAATCGCTAGGTTTTGCGCCGCTATATATATATATATATATATATTTTTTTTTTGTAAAAACTTACAGTGATACTTGGTGCATATACGAAACGATGTATATAATAACTTGCATTTCTAATTTAAAAACGTTGGACGGACTCCGATACGTCTATTCGGCGTCAATATTTGCCCTGGGAGTGGTTTAATCAGAGCTTTACATCTAGTTTTTTGGGACTACATGCTTGTTTTAAGTTATCATGACGCGAATGACGAATAGCTGTACTTGCGCGGGGATTTCAAAATGTTGACACGAACCGTGAAGTCGAATGGCATATATTTCAAATGTAAAAATGCAAATTGAATACGTTTATATATATATATATATATAAACACGTTTGTGTATATACATTTAGATGCATATGCACTTTTTGTGCCACAGGCTCTAAAGCCCGTTGCGAGGGCCAAAACATAATGTGTAAAAAAAATTATATATATATATATATATATATATATATATATATATATAAACAGTTTATGTGTACATATGTATGTTTTCCATATTATAGTTTTGCCTTGGAATATTTGCGCACAATGTTTCAGGAGAGAAGCTGGACCAAGATGATTACTATGTGCGGTGCAACTACGCAGGACTGCTTACAATTTGGCTTCTTGATAGAACAATCTTACTCATTCCCTTAAGGGTCGTTTCGTATACTTGGCGGCTTTGAAAAGACAACAGCTCAGCACACGCCTTTTAAGTGTACAGCACTTATTAAAAAATATCACCTGGAAGCCTCACCGTCAACAAGCTGATAGCGATTATATTAGCACCAGAGAACGGCTGGGAGTCCTGAGTAAAAAGAGTTACGGCAGATATATATGCAAAACCCTTTGCATGTGCATGTATATACACTTACATGTATTCATAGCTGTGTAAATATATATATATATATATATAATATGCTGGGTATGATTCCCTTAAGTTGAGGCGTGATATATATATATATATATATATATATATATATGCTGTTAAATACTGGGAATAATTGCCTCATTGCCTATTTAGGATACATTGAAGCCCTAAACGATACCCTTTTAAAATTAAACTAGATCTAATACCTTCATTCAATATAATATGTTATATGGGGTAAATTAGAGACGGTAGAACTAGAGTTACTGGATAGAGTTAGATTTTCATTCATAAAAAGTGTTTCGGGTTTAGAACGATTTTGTAGGAATATAATAGTTCAAATCTTGGAGGGGAGACTTTAGTAACACGCAGAGACTGCAGTCACGGTGGGTTTACCTAGGACGAGGGCATCTGAGGTCTACACTACGAAGTGAAAGAGGAAATTGGAAGAAATCGACCAAGGAATATGTGCTACGGTAGCAATGAGAAGTACGGACCTAGCGAGCAGTCGGATCCAATGTATGCATCTAACAACGGCGATTGCAGCCCGCGGGGGGATCGCCACGTATTGCGTAGCACGGATGGTTTCCATGAAATTCAAGGGTGTTGTAGTGTTGTATGTGTAATTAGTGCTTAGGTCAGTGCGACAGGTGTGCCGCAGCATGTCCAGCAGTTTAGTCGATAGCTTCGGCAGACAATTGATTTATGACGACTTGCTTTTAGTTTAGCTTCAAGGCTTGTAAGAGCGAGATTTAGTAAAATTATGTCAGGAATAAAAAGCTTGATACAACCACTTTTGGTGCTCTCGCTCTCATCTCCAAAAAAAAGACAAATCCGCCCCTCGTGCCACCAAAAACAAATATTTTTTCGCTAAGTTGTACTAGATATAAACATATAAATAATAATAATATCAAAATTAAATATTAAATGAAATAATATTGGGCAAATACAAACAATGTATTTATCTTCGTTTATTTATGTATACAACTGATTTATTTATATAACTTCGCTATGTTAGCACTTTGGAGTGGACAATTGTCTCCGCGCGAACGTGTGATTACAGGTTTTCTAACCCAGGGTTAGCCCAGTTCAACAATGTGCCCCAAACAGACGCTGCATTTCTTCGTTGAATGTCGAGCGACAGCCTCTGACGCAAGAATTCGGATGCTCTCGAGTCTCCTGTCGAAAGATTAAGGCTTCTACCGACGCGCTGAATCAGTTTGAGCGTAAGGGGGCTTGCAGTTCCGGAGTGCACTCGTCGGCCTGCACTTAAAGCGCATGACAACCCATGATGGGCCAACGCGTCCACAAAATCACCACAAGGACATCGGTGAGACGCGACTAGGTCAACACCAAGCCGCAGCCCTGCGCTTATGCGCGTGGTCTCGTCGTCCAACAGACTACCAATTCGTGGACATGGTAGAGCGTGTAGCCAAGCCCCAGCCCCTTGACTACTAACCGCTCGGAGCCTGGCTTTATCAGCAACAAAAGGTGCTCTATTAATCAGGTTTGCTAGTAGCTTTTCTTGTAGAGGGGTTGTCCAATTGCCCTGGTGAGCCCTATCGTCGGGAGGAGAATCAAATAACAACGACAATTCGTCGGTCAGTCTTTGAAGTTCACGGTTATAGACGTCCCACCTATCACTGTCCAATAAGGCTTTAACCCTGTCCGCCGCCTGGGTCAATGACGACACGATTGCAGGTCCTGCCATTATGACCGCGGGCCCCTAGGCCGCCTAAAGAAACCGGCATTACCTGTTCCCTTGCCGCAGCGGTCAGCTTAAGGTTTAGTATGATCTCTAAAATGTCTAAGCTAAGTCTATTAAATGGCTGTAAGAGCTCTCGTGATAAAAACAGGTTGCAACCTCTAAGCAGGTGTGTTAACCTCGTGGCTGAAAAACAGGATCTAAGAAGGAATAAGCCGCAGTGGGCCCCCAATTGAGGTAGTATGTATAATATATGTGTAATTTAACTCAGTCTAAACACTTGCGAGAACTCTAGCGGTGTAAAATGCCGTTCCGTCATTAAACTTTATTTAAAATATTAAAATATATATATATATATATATATATATATATATATATATATATATGAACTTAAATATGTATTACATATGTGCGTACGTATGTGATATATACATGCATATGCACAGGTGTATGAGTGGAGTGGCGCCGTGGTCTAGGGGACTAGTGCGCTAGTCATGGTTGTCATCTACCGGGGTGTCGCCGGTTCGATACCTGTTGTTGATCGAATTTTCTTTGAGCGATAGTCATTGAGAATAGATGATAAACCATACCGCTGAGAGTCAGCGGCCATGCTGCCACAAGGACTGTTGGGGAAACCCTAGATATCATAACATGTCCGGTCCTCGGTGCATTGAAGATATACCTCAGGTTAAGCTCCAAGCCCGTAGGGGACGGAGGATAGTCTAGAATTAAAAACAACCTCCTTAAAAATGTTTTTAATTCTAGGTGTATGAGTGGATAGGCCGCCCGGCGGGGGAAATGGACAATTTTTTACGCGGTGTCTCACTGGCCACGGTGATTTTCAAAGCTATCTCTTTCCTATAGGCAAAGCTCTCTCATAAACCTGCTTGCACTATGTGGACGGCATACACTCTTTTAAAATGCAAGGGGGATAGAAGAGGCAAGGACAACCGCCATAGCACTGCTAAGATTAAAAGGGGCCAAGGAAGAAGAAAAACAAGGACTCGGAACGCCAGACCCGGGACAAGCACGTCGGACCGGTGGGGGAACCCGTAAGTGACCTGGGCCAAATGATCCGTTAGACGCTCGCCACTTCTCCTAAAAGCCCTATGCTACTGTTATATGTATATCTGGGCGATTAGAGAGTAAAGCTTAAGGGAGAGGTGTATTTAGTGGGTAGGGGTTTTTGCAGACTTACATCCAAGCGCTAGGCTCGAGTCCCACACTGCTCGAGTGGCGGAACACATCGCACTCGTAGCAACAGTGCATCAAGACATTCACCCTTTACCGCAAAAAAGGTAGGTATATGAGTATATCATAATTCGCGCTCTATTTACAATAATAATAACATGTAAATTACAAATCATCACAAGATTCATCCATAGGTTCGGGTCAGTATCCATGGAAATAGGGACATCACAATTTCTTTTTTGCTATGCATTTCGGTTCGTAGCAAATCTGAGATCGCGTATACGAATGTTTACAGTTGAACATTGAATTACAGAATTTTTCATTTTGTATGATCTTTTGTACGCATTTTTGGTCACTTGTTTAAAAACTTTATTAATAAAATTTGTTAAAACATTCAAGTAATAATCGTCTATTTTTCTCGTTGTTTGGAAACCATGCAGGGGATGCATACATCAGTATTGGTTTGACAAAGATATCAAATAACTGCATGTACAATTCAAAAACTTTTAGAACAAAGGATCTGATAATTCAAGAACACCTCCTCGTCGCCTTCAGTGCCACCTCTCTACTTTGTTTCGACAATTTTAAATCAGGGTTCATAACAAGATCTTTCATAACGTTTATATTCTCAAGGCGGCAGTCATTAATTTTATATAGAAATTTTGTAGTTCTTTTGGCCAAATTTTGCATTTCGGGATTGATAATTACCGATCTAAACTTGATGTTTAGTCATCGAAATTCGCAATTCGCAGTCTGTTACTGAGTTCGAACAGTCCATAGATCTTGACGTCATCGGCATAGATCTGAGACTTGGAATTACTGATGATAACGAGTTTGTGTACAGGATGTAACATAGGCAACCTAGTATTGTTCCATGTGGATAACCAGACGTAACTTTAGCAGGTGATGATAAACGATTGTGCAACTGTACTGTGAAACCTCTATTAGTGAAGAAACACTCAATCCGCCTTAGGATTCGTGGTCCAACGCCGTGCATTGAGACACATTTGATTAGCTTAGAATGAGCCGTTGACTCAAAAGTATATAGACGCACCTACACTTGAACACATCTATGTGTAGGTATATAACGCTTTTACATTAAGCTGAAATTTCTTAGGGTGAGCCCAATGTGTGAATTTCGTCCATACGGTCGTGTAGGCCATTTCTTCAAAGTTTGTCGGGAGAAGCGGAGGGGGTTCTAGGCATAATCAAGCCTACATCTTCGAAGCGTTAACCGGTAGAAGACTACTATATGCCATTATTTCGTTTTTACCTTTTTAGTGTGTTCATACTGGACTTATTTTGGGCTTTTCTATAGATGAATGGAATAGTAGGGCAATGTTCAACTCTAATAACCAAGGACTACAGAGCTCTAATCGACCAAAATTCGATGCTACGCATGGCTGCAATTCAATATATATACACGCCTACACATACATGCACTCATAACGTAAATAGATTTTCATTTCTCTAAGTTGTCTATGCGTAAGGTCATCAGAAGACGTCAGGCCTGCAAATGCGGGACTTGCGTGCTATTTAACTTGAATCTTATTTATAGCACACATACAGAGGCATAGGAAACGCCCACAATACTACATATAGCATAAGCTCAGAAAACGCGAGCTGCAATATATATATATATATATATATATCCTTGGAGCAAAACCAGAGCATGTCACACGCCAATGCCTGAATCTTGCTCTTGTTGTGTAAAGTGTATGGAGATGGTCGGCTATGCTGAAACTAGAATTTGCAAAGTGCGACGCACACTTTTTGGAGCGTTCCATTTTTAGATTTATATACGTGATTCAAAGAGAATAATATAAGCAAAAATAAAAATACCGCAAACTGCAGCGTGTGCCAAACAATGTATATAGCACACAAAAAGGGTAAAATAAAAAAAGTCGACGTCAAAAGGAAGCTTGTTTAATTTATGTTGCTACGAAGTGAGGCGGTTCACGTAGCAGACATACAAGCTTTCGCTTCTAACCAACTATAGAAACATTTCATTATTGAATGTGGCGGAGGTAAATACGTATGCTATGGACGATTTAAATGAACTTTTGCTGTACCTTAGATTATGGTATATCATAACATTTCTACTCTGAGCATTGACGACTGGGGTTGCACAAGAAGTTAATGTGTGAGTCTCCTGAGTTGTTCTCGGTCTTGGCTAGTGAACTGCTATTAAGAGTTTTTAATGACAGTCACCGACATTATGAGTAAACACGCGTTTATAATTATCATCCCGTGTATCTATGACGTAGTAATCTGACGTGTTCTCGTTAATATGTAGATACTACTCAGGCATTTTATCTATTAAATTGATTCGAACACTTACTCTCTTCGCCTATGGCCAGGACCCTTGTGGCCTGCAACCCAAATTGACAAAACTAATTCGAGGCGACAATATTTTGTTTGTATACCACCGTATAGCATATTTCACGAATACGGTAATCATATGATTATGTCATTAGCCATATAGTTATTAGATCATATCAAACGTAACATGTAACCACACTAAAATTGCCATCTACTGCCAGTTTTGTGTGAGTTTTGCGTCCCTAATATATACGTCCGGGTGCACTACAATGCACGCGATGACGCCGCCAAAATTGCACATCGTTACAGACTAGTTCGTCGCAGGCAACGACGACCAGAGCAAAACGATTAATGATGGAATTTTAAGCCCAAACTATTTGTCGATTCAGTTACCCCTATCTAAGGCCACGACCCTTTCCCTCAAGCTGTCTGCGCAAATTACAAGGGACAGCTTAAAGCCACCTGGAAAACAGTTAGCCTGTTGTGTATTGCCATTGCATTGTAAGGACGCTGCTTGCAACGTCGTAACGTATCATACAAACTGAGACAAATTTATATATATATATACTCGGTGGATTAAAAAGCTCCTAGTATCGCCTGTCTACAATTTCAAAAGCCCATGCCGACTACAGCGCCGGAGAGAGACGTTTTTCGGACGAAACAAAAATGAGCATAATGTGGATTAACTTTGAATTGCGTTTGTAGCAGGTCACGTAATTGTAAAATGTTAGACCCTTCTATGGAGGTGGTGACAATGGAGCGGAACGGGTACCGTGCTGTGATTAAACATGCTGTTTAATAACTTAACTGCATCAGAAATTCAAGCTAAAATAGATGCACTTTGCGAAACGAATGTTCCGGCGTACAGTACCATTACCAATTAGATTACGTGATTTAATAAGGTAGTATACGTACCGGGTATGCACCACGCTCTGGACGGTCGAAAACACGTTCGAATGAGGGAACTGCGCTAACAGTCTACAAACTCGTGATAACTGACCGCCGATCAAAGCTGCGCGAAATAGTGAACGAGGGGGGCATTAACTATGATGCAGTACATCAAATATTGCATCAGCAATTATGCATGAAAAATTAAAGCAAAGTTTATACCACAGGAGCTAACATTTGAGCAAAAATTGACCTGCGCGTTAATTTTGGAGGGCAATCTGAAAGTTTTGAGACAAAATCCGCAAGATTTTCCGACTCGTAACCGCCGACGAACCTGCCTTTACCTACTTCACTCTAGAGTGCGAAACTCGGACTAAATTTTTTAAAATGTCAAGCATCCTCCATACTCACCGGTTCCTGGTGAACTCCGTGCGACTACTGTCTTGAAACCTCAGAAGTATCTCTTCGAAAAGAGAGATATCAGAGCTCAATATGATGTGCTGTACATTGTACACGAGTATTTTGGGTCTAATATTCTGAATATTTTGCACGTGGTTAAAAGATTATTAGAATCGTTAGACTAGATGTATTGGAGCTTGGAGGGATCCTTTGTTTGTCTATTACTTGTACTCTATGCTACGAATATATATATATATATTATCGATTTGCAAACGACGACGTTCTCGAGATATGGATAATACATGCGTTTTGTAAATAAGTATACTTCTCTAGGGATAGTTACCAAATACCACACCAAAGCCGATATTAGTAATAAAATAGGTCTAAACCAATAATCGACGTAACATTTCCATGGGAGAAATTAGGAGAGGCAAAACAACAGCTTCTGGATATGTTTAGAAACTGGTTTCTATCTAAAAATGGCGTTTGTCGCCCTCGAGTTTCGGCTATCGGGTGAAGTCGAGCAAGACGGTAGATGATCCAGTGTAATGTCTCATGCATATCATTTTGCCACCCAAGGTGTTAATAATCCATAAAAATAACATGTAGCTAAAATGATGTGTTTTATGCTCTTTCATTTTGTACTGTCCCAGATAGTCCATTCGCTGAAGCTATCCGATTATGTTGTTAGAGTGGTTGATTCCGAAACAATCAGCGTGTGGTAAAAAAAAATCATCGAGGCTCAAAAGCCGGCCAATGTCTAGAGTCGAGAGCGGTATGATTAAGCAATTCCCGTTCGTAGCGCACTGAATGCGACTTTTCATTCACTTAGGCATTTGTGCGGTTGCTCAGTTGAGTGAACGTTGTTCCCAAGCAAAGGCCAAGCACAAAAAGCCTGCTGTGTGCTGCGCTAGCAGCGAATTAAAGGGTCACATGGAGAAACACTAGAAACGCTAAGCTAGATTACGCTGGTTTGTTCTATATCGTATCAGATCGGCAGACAAATATCGCAACGGATGGCGGCAGCGGCCCAATGGTAGTGACTAATTCGAACGTCCGATTAAAGAAAACTCCACCACAGCAGCCTTTGAGCGCGCCGACGGGCTTTAACAAGTGCCAGTAGCTAGTGGGCGATTTAATGCCATCTCAACAGCTCATGAGAGCTGTGTTTTTGATGCGTAACACGGGAAAGTTAACAGCAGCGCTTGGGTAAGGCAACAGCATTGAGAAAAGTTCATATATTTGCCACTATATAGCGCTGAGCTGCAGGGAAAAGTGGTACGTTAGCCAGGCCACTCTCGGTATTTTCTAAACATTTAAAAACGCTTTAGAAAATGAGTAAAGCTTAGCAGCTAGTTTTGCTTAATAGTTTTGGCCACCTATCTGCAGCGACTGGAACTGGTGGGATAGAAGGCTGAACCAGCACGCCAGTTCGAAGGAAAAGGCTCTCGACGAGCGATATGGCTATCAACGCACCTAGGGAAAACGTCGCAGGTAGTTCCCGCTTCATAATGCCATGCATATCGCACGAAAATGAAAACGAATGGAGTTCCAGTGTCTGCTGCTATCGCACAGAACGCATTTGCACTGGCATGCCAGGCGTGCATAACGGGCGGCAAACTTTTCTGCTCAATCCGACATAACGTTGTCATTGCAACCGCCTGTTGCAGCAAACTGAGTTCTTAAATCATATTTGCCTTCTAGTATTTTACAACGCCCAACAACGGATCCCATATTGCTTTAGTGGCATTTGGTGTCGCTACTAGACCGGCATATATAATAGACTCCGTTACTCTCCACTTTCCGCGTGTCGTGTTGCTACTGTTAGTCAAAGGTTACACATGCTGATCTATCTATCTCTCTCTCTCTATATATATATATATATATATATATATTATATATAATTTTATTCTTCGTTTGCGAATGATGAAGGATGCTTTGATGTTGATTTTAAAATGATTTTTTAGCATGTACAATTCTAGCTAACGGTGACGATGATGATTAATTGTGTTACATGTGTGTGTATCATTGGCGCTGTTTACAGCATGTGCCACTGCAGCCGGCTATAAACAACGGAGTCACACTAATCATCAAGAGAGCATACTAGTCAGCTTTTGGTCAGAATAGAATGTGTCACCTTTTATTTTCAGCGCCCGATAACAAGATACGATGATAGGTCGCAAAATACAAATACAGCTTCTGGTGGGACCAAAATTAAATTTGAACTCAGAAAAGTTCCAATATAAACTTGCAGATATATATACCAAAAAACAGTAACGAAATGTAATGGAAATGTCTAAAAGAAGAAATGGGGAGGGATATATATCTTGTATATATATATATATATATATATATATATATATATATATATATATATATATATATATATATATATGGGTAACTCTTTTTAACCGTCGCTAGTATATATGTCATAAGCTATGCTCGCTCCACGTGCCGAAATACGCAGCATTTCGAACCACAAATAACGACCACCGCCAAACATACTGAGTTCTCTTAAGACCTTTATTAGTTTTCCGCTGATTTACTGAATATATTAAACAGTCTTTGTACATCATTTGCTGGGCAGCTTTGAGCCACTTCGGTGTAACATTCGGTCGCGTCGATAAATCGACTCATGCATTGCAATCAGGCTAGAAGAGCGCGGTCAGGGCGTGGAATCAATCAGATCATGGCTATTTGTGCCACGTCGTCCTAGTTACGTTCCACGTTAGCTCAGAAGATAGCTCCACGCGCTATCGCTCGGTGTGGTTCTTACTACAGTGTCCGACACCCACCCAGACCGAGAGAGAGAGAGAGACGGCCCAAGAGGTCTTCGCAGAGACCCATTGACTCGTCTCTCGTAAGCCTACAATTACTACTACTACTACTCAACCACCATTCAAGCCATGCATCGTTATTGTCTGTGTCGTCGACGGCGGTGGCTGCGGCGGCGGCGGCAATACTGCTGATGGGACCCTTGGCGGTCGGAGAAGCTTTGTTTGCGCACAGCGTGAACGAACCTAACACACGTTGGAAGCCGCTTCGAAGTTGTCTGTATGTCCATATGTCGGTCTGCCTGTGTCCCAGTTCTGGGCTGATACAAACAACGTAATGTACTCCATCCACGTCCGCCCTCCCCTGTTGTCTCCCCGCTGTTCCGGCCGGCTAAGAGTTGAGCAGCAACACTCTCCCCTTCTATTTGGCGCTTTGTGAAGGTTCAGCTGTTAACCTGCACCCCCTCGAACGAGCGATAGCTCGTCACCCCCGTCAGCCTCCATCAATCAGCCTACTACTACCTCTACTCATAATAATGTTCGGCTTACTCCGTACAGCAGCACAGTCTCAGCGTCACTCCTATACAAGACCACCATTACTACGACCACCACCACCACTATCACAAGGGCCATCCATTGCTGAAGCGCTGCCACCTACCCCCCCCCCCCCCCCGCCACCCCCCGCCGTGGTCGATCAGCTTGCATGATCCTTCATTAAACCATCAGCATCGCCACCACCATCATCATCATCCATCAGCCATCGTTGGCTGAGGCTATTTTCGCTACCAATTATAACCACCACTGGTTCTCATCGTCATTGTTGCTATTCTCGTCGTCGTCGTCGTCTTCTGCCATTGCTGCATTGTTATAACTGCTAAAACATTTTCTGATTGCGATTGCTTAGTGCTACTATTCCTACTACTACTACTGCTACTACAATTACAAGAAGTCGTCGTGCTTGTTGATGCTCACCAATGGCTATGTACATTTGCCGAATGTGTGACGACCAAAAGCAGCAAGTCACGGCGTTCTCGGCTGTATGTTCGGTGTATGTTGTCTCGTACTAGTAGGTGTATTATTACTGTTGTAATTGTAGTTGCGCCTTCCCAACGATCTGGGAGCTTTTTGTTTGGTTCCGTTGCGGTTTTGTTGTACAAGCTGTTATTGTTGTCGTTGTTGTTGCTACTGCTGCTGCTGTTGTTGCTAATGTTGTCGTCGTTGCTACTGTTGTTGTTAGATACAGATATAGACATTGCAGACGTACGAATTGCGCAGGCGCGTGTATATCTGTGTCGTATTTGGCTAGATTGGCATTATTTCTACGTGAGAACGTTTCTTCGACACCCCACCCATCCGGTGACGACTTCAGTTCACCCACTTTCGGGTCTTCATCAGCAGTCGATTGATCGATTGATGAGAGAGACAGACAGAGAGAGAGAGAGATGCCCTGCGTGGACGCCTGAACCAATGGATGGATATCTGCAGACGAAGGTGTCCAGGTGTCTTCGTAGAATTCCGCAGAAATCGCAGCTATGTCAACGTCGTCATCGTCGTTGTCGTATTTGTCATTGTTGTTAGTGTTGTCCCGCCGCCGTATCGCGCGCCGTATTTCCGTTGCTGTTTGACGTGGCCATGTCACCGTCTCGGATAGTGGTGTCAAAAATCGAATCAGCACAAGCATCATCCTCGCCATCCTTATCATCACAGTCGATCACTGCTGCACTGCCGACTTCTGACCGCCACGATTGATGGACCCCTAGACCCGTGAACCGGGTCGAACGGACAGCCAGACGAGAGCGGCTGCGCTTTCATGCACAGCGACATCATTACTAGTGGAAAGTGTACATACACGAAACTGCTGGCTTGGGATCGCTTTGCGCGTAGGATCGCTTGTCGTCGTCGTCGCTGTCGTCGTTGACCAATTCGTCGCCAATGGCCGTGTATCGTCTGTCTCTCTGTTGCTATACAGCAGCTGACTGTATGTAACTCGATTCGCGGGGCCGGCTGAAGCCGCAGCCAAGCTGTTCTGCCCCGCTAACACGAGCCTCTCTGCAACACGACCACTCGATGACGGACGTGCACATCCAGCCGTGTGCTAGCTAGTTAAACAGACAGTAGGTAGATAGATTGACCAGTTGCTGAGATTGATGATTGATTATTGATCGATGCATGGATGATGGATGAATGGACGTATGTATAGATAGTGTGCGCCTTGTGACACGGAACTCGCCGGCCGAATCCTGTGTTGGAGAGGCCTGTATGCCTACCTGCCTGACTTGCAGTCTTTGTTTGTGCTTGCACGCTGGTTCGTGGGCCGCTCTCGATATTCTTAAATATTGAGAGTGAGAGAGATACAGTCAATTGTCGGCGCAGATATCCCTCATTCCCGTTCGGCTGTTCCGTAGTTTCTCCTGCTCGACATCGTTTCTATACGCCGGAGGACGACGACGGACAGATTCTCCTCTTTGTTGTGTTGTTGTTGTTGTTGTTCTCCGTCCTCTCCTGCTTCTGATTCCGGTCTTGCCGTTCAGTTTTCTTCAATCTCTGTTCCATCCTTATCAATCCATCTATATATTTCATCCATTGCCTATCTATGTACGCATCAGTCAATCAATCGATCAATCAATGAATCGAGTCAATCCATCTATCCATCTACCCATCAGTCTAGGGATTTGTGATTTATCTCTCGGTGTATCTACACATCGGTTGTGTCGGCTTGTGCGGCATGCAGACTTCCAACAGCGGCTTTACTACAGGCCACCGGAGCCGCTATTATCATCATAGCTGGCCCGTGCCTCAATACAGCCGCGTGCGGCTGTGACAAGGCCTGCTGCTGTTGATGCTGTTGTTGTTGTTGTTGCTGTTGCAGCAACAGCTGCTGTTGTTGTTGTTGCTGCGACACCATCTGCGGCGGCTGGTGCTGTGCTTGCAGTTGCTGTTGTTCCTCGGGGATGCTGTGCGGGTGCAGTGTCGTTGTCGGGGCCGTTGCTACGTGCGGATGCTGCGACGTGCCTCCGGGGGCAGCAGCGGGCACGGTCTGCGGGGACGAATCCCTGCTGGCCGTGCTGGCGGCCGACGACTGAAACGAAACTGACATGCCGCTGTCGAGCGAGCCTGCGCTGCCTCGCCGGACCGGC
Organism: Dermanyssus gallinae; assembly: GCA_003439945.1. Classification (NCBI taxonomy): domain Eukaryota; kingdom Metazoa; phylum Arthropoda; class Arachnida; order Mesostigmata; family Dermanyssidae; genus Dermanyssus; species Dermanyssus gallinae. The sequence continues at coordinate 98,502 of QVRM01005392.1, read as the reverse complement.
CGCGCTAGTTGCGGCTCGGCGAGGTCGAGCAACGAGTTGGAGAGCGCCACCGACGCCTTCGGGCCCTTTCCGACGAGCGACCCAATTCCTGCTCCTACGCCTGATCCTCCAGCCCCGCCTGCTGAGCTGCTACCAACCCCGCTACTGCTGTTTGTGGTGGTGGTGGTGCTGCTGTTGCTACTACTACTACTACTGCTACTGCTGCTTTGGCTCGTCTTGTCCGTCTTGTCGGAGGTCGCCGGCGATCCTCCGGGGGCGGAGGCGCCGGGGGCGGCGGGGGTGGTTGACGCTGCAGCAGCAGCAGCCGCGGCAGCGTTCGCCGGCAACTGCAGGCTGGGCAGGTCGTCATCGGTGGCCACACCGCTGTCGCGGTTCTCGGCCTGGTTGGCCCACGACGACGACTGCTTCTCGAGCTCGGCCTCGATGCGAAGCGCCTCCATTTCGTCCATCTCGAGGACGGACTCGCGCAGGTCGTCGCAGAATTTCTCGCGGTCGTGCTCGTTGCGTGCGTTCAGCATGATGACGACCTTGCCGTCGACGCGCTGCGACAGCGAGATGCCGAACGGATAGTGCGGCGTCGAGAACAGCATGACGTTCAGGCCGACGAGCGGCACCGACTGCCGGAAGCTGTACGTGATCGCGTTCTTCTTCTTGCTGGCGATCTTGCTCACCAGCAGCATGTCGTTGAACAGGAACACCTCGCGCTGGTGTTGGCCGGCCTTGTCCTTCTTCTGCATGTCGTAGACCTCGTACAGGCGGCAGTAGCAGACGAGCCGGCGGTGCGGCAGCACGAGGTTGGGCTTCTTCGCGCCGACGATCGTCTCGTGCACCTTGGCGACCTGCGTGACGTGGTCGCTGCCCGGCCGGAACGCCTCCTTCTTGATGCGCTCGTAGATGCCGGTCAGGGTGGCCCGATCGACATTCTCGAAGCCTTCGACGCCGCGAAGGTTCTTGATGTAGTCGTCGACCTTCATGCGGCGGTGTTCGGCCAGCGACGGATTGTGCAGGTCCACGTTGAGCATCACGATTGAGAACGCCACCACGAGCACGTTGTCGGCGTTCTTGAAGAACTTGGCCACGAGGTCCGGATTGCAGTCGGCGTAGTGGAGCGAGAACATCTGAATGACATGGTCCACCTTCTGGGCTTCACCCTGCAATGTTCAACAATTCAAGACACGTCTGTTAAGTACACGATCGAGTGACTTAACGTGTTAAAACCCTAAACTGAGATGAGAAGAGAGCTGTTCTACGAAGAAATGTCACCGGCACCCCAGTTTTGCTGTGCAGTGCCGACGAATCCGTTCAACAGTTCAGTAAAGAAAGTGCGTGTTTATTTACGCACTACGTACAAGATACACAAGATGAAATATAGGACTGGCTTTCCAAAAGTTACGCAAATTTAAGTCACTGACTCGTTTACTGTAGTCGTACTTGGAAATCTAACGTCTTTTTGCGTGCATCCCTAGACTGCTATACATTCAATTAATTTTTCTCAACCGAGAAACGGAAACGATGAAACATCTTTGTCACTTACCGGCATCTGGAAGTACGACTGGAACTTCCGAAGAGCCACATCGACCTGCATTCCCGACAGGTCCATTTCGCGCACGAAGCACTCCAGCACCTGGACAGCGAACGGGTTCTGTCGATCGCCGAGGTATTCGCCGATCTTGTTCTTACTTAGGCCTTTGCGCGTCATCAGGAAGTGGGCGACGGCCTGCGGTGTGCCTTCGACGAACTCCCTCTCGATCAGGAATCGGATGCCTCTCTCGGGCTTCTTGTTGAACAGGTTCAGGCCGACTCGATAGTTGCGCTTTCGCTCAATCTCTCTCTGCTTGAGGTCCGTCGAGTTGTAGTTCAGCGCGTCGACTGGCGACGTCGGCATGGGCAGATGGTGGCCGGGCCCGTTACTCTGCGACGGGTACATAAGTAGGGCGTCGGCGACTGCCGCGTGCGAATTGCCGGCGGCGTAGCCGGACGCATCGCAGGCGTCCTCCGAGATGTTCGAGAGACGCTTGTCGGCGGGCTCGACATGCTCGTCGCCTGCCGGCCCCCACAGCGGCGAGGGCGAATGGTGCGACTGGAGGTCCGACGACGAACCGTGCGAACTAACCGACGTCTCTAGAACGAGCGACGTTTCCGAGCCGGTCGACTCACAGTGCGAGCCTCGCAGGCCCGACATCGGCGAGAGGTTTCTCTGCATCGAACACGTTCTCTTGGGGACCTGCAGGAGAGACGAGGCGATCACAATACCGCAACACAGAATAGACCGTGGTCAGAACAGAAGAAAAAGAAGGTGGTCATCGACGTTAGGCGTAGGCGTTAAACGCCAGCCAGCCTAGTTAGCAATCGTATTGTGTCTACGCTACGAATGGCGACTCGACTAAACGCTTGCTTCAATGCTAATCGGCATGCTTCGATCGTGTTTTGTTGTTACGGTTGTTGGCACAGTTGTTGTTGTAGTTTTTGCTGCTGCTGTTGTTGTTGTAGTTTTTGCTGTTGCTGCTGTTGTTGTAGTTTTTGCTGTTGCTGTTGTTGTCGCTATCTGAGATATTGTGTTGTCCGTTCATTGCTAGCGCAATGAAGCACTATCTTGATGTTTGCCACTATACACATTAGCTACCTATTAATCCTCCAGCTACATGCTTAAATTAGCTAATCAGCCAAACAGTTATGTATAGCAATTAATAGTGGACGTAATTGTAGTAGTAGTAGTAGATGATCTAACATCGAAATGGATGTTACTGATGATGCGCTACTTATCGAAAAGGCCAGCACTGATAACAGCATGTTTGTTGTTGTTGCTACTGCTACTGTTGTTTCTGTAGTTGTTGTGGTTGTTGTTGCTACTGCTACTGTTGTTTCTGTAGTTGTTGTGGTTGTGGTTGTGGTTGTTGCTACTGCTGCTACTGTTGTTGCTGTACATGTAGGTGTTGCGTTTGTGGCCAGCTTGTTGCCACTAGTGACAGACATCTATCCATGTAGACCGATTATTCCACAGACAGAGCAACTGAAAGTGATGCACCGACATCATGCCAGATAGACGGCGCCCATGACAGACTATGATGAATAGCATCATGTCACGTCAACGTCTATAAGACGCGGCAGAGAGGTGGAAGAACGTCAAAGGAGCACAGCAGCAAACGCCACAACAGTAACAACAGCAATAGCAACACAGCAACAACAGCAAGTAACAAAACAGCAACAGCAATAGCAACAACAGCAACAAAACAGCAACAACAGTAACAAAAACAGCAACAGCAATAGCAACAACAACAACAGTAACAAAAACAGCAACAACAACACGGTCATGGTGATGAAACGCCGCCGACCCACCCACGTATGTAGATCAGGTTACCCCCCCCGAGCTGCTTCGCTTCACTCGCGTAGAAAAATCCGAATAGGGCGAAAAGAGGAAACAGTGAGTGAGTCACTTAGGCGGCCCCAGCAAGAAGCGGCATCCAACGCAGCATTGACATTTGAATGAATACACGCGCCAATCGGCTTTCTCCTTCCTGTTGGTTTTCCGTTGGCGCTAGTCTACATCTCAAGCTCTACACAAAATACTGCCGCTGTATTCATAGAGGTTTATCATATCCCTGTTAGCGGCAGCAGCAGCAGCAGTACTGTAGCCGGAAATTCAAACGCGATATTTCGAGTCGAGCGCTAACCGCAAAGTGTTTGCCTATCTGTGGGCTGCCCAAAGCGACTGTTGGCCCCCGGAAGACGTGCTTGGCTAGAATGGCCGCGTCGATGAAAACATATACTACCGCATTTAAAACGTATGTGTAAAATAGGGTGTGCTAATCGCAAATAGAAAGAGTTGAGCGGCAAAAGCAGCAAACGTTTTGAGACGTGAGTCTCGCCAGTTATTCACCTCTAGCCAGTTAGTAACCTCGGTGAAATTGATGTTTTAATCATTTTTGAAAAATAAACGGTGTTATGCTACACCGCAGAGGAGCGTGGCTTCACGCAATACAACGAGGCCCGCTAAGTGCGACACGGACTAGCGCCGCAGTTGACGTGGTGGTTGATTAGAACAGCAGCATTTTGGATTATTATCCATATTTCTAAATTGAGAAGCTGGATGTTTTGTTAATTTTCTTCGGTAATCTATACTGGAAACAACAGTATATGGAATTTATATTGTGGTGCCTGATTTGTGCCGTGTGCTTCTCGAAATAGCAGAAACGGTATCGGAATTTGTCTTTCCAATTAAGAATGCTCGGTAATTGCCAAGTTGTTTAAAATTACAATCAGAGGACTGAGAACAGTCCGAATAATAACAACAACAACGATGCCAGCCATTGCAAGCATAACTTCATGCTGATCTATCTATCGCATGCCAAAGAGCATAACGTAATGAAATGCGAACGCTGCTTGGCAACCTATTGGCAGACAATGCGAAAAATGCTGACGCAAAGCGAACGGCGTGGTTTGGCTGTGTATGCGTAAATCTTTGTATGTTCTGGATGCGATCCAAACAGAAATAATACGAAATGCAAAAAAGATGCCAAAAAAGATGAGTATAAAGTGTCGAGTCGGTCTGTCGAACCAGTCAGTATACGTTGGACCACGAGTGTAAGCCACGTCAAAGCATGACACGAAATAAACAACCGTATCCTGTGCTTTGATATTGACACCGCCGCCAACGACAACCTTAGCAACAATATTGGCGATTAATAATAACAAAGATGACTGAAGGAGGACAGCAACCACATTAAGAACAACATCAGCAACAACAACCAAACAGCAAACGGAACAGAAGCAAAAACAATATTAAGAAAACAGAAACAGCTACAATAGGAAAAGGAGTAAACAAATTACAACAGTAACAGCAATAAGATTTCTTTTAAAAACGAGAGTAGCAACAGAAGGCAGAAGGAATGGCGCCTCAACGAAAACAAGAAATACGAGAAAACAAAAACACGTAACAGTATCACGAACACGGCAACAAATGTAAAGTGTACGACGTGGCGACACTTGTGCAAAGCGTGACAATACACACCTGAGGCGGCATCTTCTTTCGGTGCAGCGATCCGACGCTGTGCGACGCGAAGCCATGGTGCCTCTCGAGCCCACCCTGGGCCGCCAAAACGGAGGGAGTCATCGTCTCCCCAAGAGATCCCTGTAACGGAAGCGCGGAACACATCAAAGAGGCATACGGTACATTAGTGGCTGAGTGGTGTCGTCCGTGGTCGGTACTTGCATACATTGCTATGCATTTGGTAGCCGACGCAGCAACAAAAACAACGACAGTAACAGTCAAAACACAACCGAACAGAACGACAAAACCACAACAACAACAACAACAACAACAGTCACAGCAACAAAACCAACGGCAACAATAACAATGAATGCCAACGCCCGATCGGGTGGGATCACGTGCTCACGTATCGGCGACCCGTTACGTCATCTGAGCGAATCGGTCACATCGGTGCGTAACGGGAAATTTAGCATATTAAGTGAATAGGTTCTTAGTTAGGAAGTTCGATGTAACCAGATCTACTAATTATTAATTGACTAGATATATTATCTATCGATTAATCACATACGACCGTTACTGCTGATTTAGATGCTGGCTTCCGGCAGGTGCAACAAATAGTTGATACTCAATAAGGAGACAACTAGCAAAATTCACGACGAAAAGTGTACTGGTGATGGTTTAGTTCTTTCGAAACATGCTTAAATGATGCAATGCCCGTTAAGCTACACACACAATATATAATAGAACATTCAATCATGTAACATCTACATAGCGCGCACTCTATGAACTGTCGTCATATTGTCGTGTTAATCGGAATAAGCCTTTGTTTGATGATGAACAAAGGTTTAGGGAGCGAATAAACTGTCTCGTGGTGACCAGCCACCAATCGTATCACACCATCAGCATAGTAAAGCTCCAAAAAATCAGCAAAACGAAATAAAAGCAAATGCAAAAACGATGCCAAAGATGAGTAATTGGCATAATATTAATAAGAAATAAATTCATCGTAATTTCCGTCCCTCGGTGGGTTTCTCTTTCGGGTAGTGAACTAGAGGTAGATAGCCATCAGCAGAACAAATGCGAGCAGCAACCATGAAGCGCTTGTAGTTGGTAAGTAACCTTCCGTAAACGTTCGTACGTATTACTGCTGTTCTTTTCTTGTTGCTTTCCCCCCCCCCCCCCCTCCCGCACCCCAGTGCTCAGACACTTTCCGTCGACGAGCTGCAGCATTGGCGATGGTGGGGGACAATCGACCGCGTTTCGTGCGATTTTCTGCTGCTTCTTCTCAGTCGTACTACGAAGACAAGTTTCACCGCGCTGCGGGAGCCACCATACGAGACAATCCGTCAATCAGTGCGGCACTTCGTCTCTATTCTCGACTTCAGAGTTGAGCGCGCAGAGGTGCACGTGTTAGCTGTGCTCTGATCGACCGCGTTCTCTGTGTGTGTTTGTATGGTCTCAATGTGCGCTGAGAGCTGTTGAAACCTCACTCCAAAACGGTCTGCCTCATTTGGCCGCCACATGGCTGGCATCCGCGCTGTATCAATACCGAGTCTGAGACATCTCTTCAGATTGCTGTTGCTGTTGCTGTTGCTGCTGCTCGCTATGACCGCCCACCTATGCGCCATCGTCACCAGCATCATCATCATCACAGTTGCCAACAAAAATGTGGAGAAAATGACCGGAGACGGGGCGAGCATTAGAAGTCGCGACTTTGTTCTAGGCGCGACACGTGCCCGTTCGAAGTAATGATCATTCTTAAAATTTGCAGATTGTGGTTCAAACAAATCAAATCATGAAGTGGCTCTTAGCTCGAGTATGAGCCACGCAATAACTTGAAATGCATATTTGCAGACACGGGAGATAGCCTTTTCTGCAAAATGCGCTTAATTAATACAATTGTTCAATGTACAAATTTTAAGCTTAATGAGAAATTACTGAATTTAAATGAATTCGCCGTCCGGATAAAACAATCACATAAAAAGTATATATATATATATATATATATATATATATGATCGACATCATATAACCGGATCACTGTTACTATGCATCTCCATAATTATTCGTAATAATCTCTTATTAGGCGAGACTTGCATGGTTGCCTAACGTACATGTTCGTATTGTCTTCTTCTTTTTTCAGTTGAAAAGAAGAAAACGAGTTACTTCTTCATCTTAGACGCCTCTACCTTCTTCCTCTTCCTATACGTTTCTCCTGATAGTAGTAGTTTTCAACTGATAGTAGTAGTAGTAGTATAGTATACTATATAGTTCGTTTGCTAGAAGACTGCGTGGCAAGCAATGGACCGATATAATCGACTGCGTTTCATATGACTACGTTCGCTGCTACCCCCCAGTACAACAGCGGACGGTTACTGCCGCGTTTATCAATTCGCACAACTCGTCAGTATTCGCGCTGGGTTAGTTCTATGTCGTATCGATACGCGTTGATACCGACCGGTTCGCGGCCGCTTCCCGCAAGCCGTGCGGCCACCGGCTTGACCTTTTGTATCCCCTTGAACATATGGCTCTGTTCCAGCAGCAGCAACAACAACAGCAACAATAGCAGCTGCAGCAACAATAGCAGCAACAACAACAGCAAAAATAGCAGCAGCAGCCACAAGAACAGCAACAATAGCAGCAACAACAACAACAAAACTATAGCAGCAACAACCGCAGCGGCAACAGTAACATCGAACAGTTCAGTAGCACCACAATCTCTAATCATTTGTCACCATCCGGTGGCGGCTGTCGGCGCCGATCAAAGCGCTCCGCGATCGGGCATGGCAAGCTCACTCTGACGCATTCATATCGCTCATAACCCGTCGCTCTTTCGCGAGAAGAAGGAAAACACATTCGAATGACTTAGATCTGCAGCTGAGCAGCTAGTATTTGCCGTTTGCTGACCAATGATGGTAGATCCGAAGTGGTACCAGCAGCAGCAACAGCAGCAGTAGTAATTCAACACTGCGGTCGCACGATCGAATCTAGCCAACCACTACTTATAGCCAACAATATTGTAGTAGGCTATTGTTGTATTAGTAGTCGGAAGTCGGAAAACGTCACATCATTGTTCCCGCCGGCAGTGCGGGGCAAAACCACAATCGATGATACAACGACAAGATGAAAAAGAAGAACGTGAGCGACAGAGCGCGCATAGCAATACTTGGCAACAATCAACCATGCCATCATTTGAATTGCAATATGATGGTGATGATACAATATGATGGCCATGGCAATGTTGGTGATGATAATGATGATGACACGTATTAATGTTGATCTTATTAATTAGGTCGTATAAGTCGTGTATCAATTCTTCTTAACAATTACAAAAAGCCTAGTAGATTGACTTGCTACGCTAGATATATGGAAGTGGTGTTGTTGTTGTTGTTAGTGCTATTGTTGCTACTGTACATGTTACTGGTGTTATTGTTGCGGTTGTCAGTGTCGTTACGCGTAAAATCTTTATAGTTAAGTCTCGAAAATGACTTTATAGTTAAGAGCTAATACGATGACCACTACAGTTTAATTTTTAACTTGGAACAAACAAAAAATTATTATTATTTATTTCAACAAAAAATCACTAAGATGAAGAACACGAAATCAGCAGCGAAACACATAAGTGAAAAACGTACAGGACTTACAGTAGCAACAACAGCAAACACCAATATCAAGACAACAACAACAAAAACAACAACAGCAACAATATTAACAGCAACCACAGTAACAGACGCTGCAACGAAAGAAACTACGACATTAACAATCCAAGCAACAGCCGCAGCAACAACAAAACCAACAACAGCAACACAACAACAATAACAACAGCAACAATAGGGCAAAAATAATAATAATAGTAATAATAATAATAATAATAATCATCATTATAATAACAAGAACGACCAACTAATAGAAAAACGACAAGGACAATGTCAAGGACAACCAACGTTGTTAGCCGTTCGTCGTTGATTAGCATCGTTGTGATTACTATTCCAAAACGTGTGACTGTTGCTGCTGCTGCTGTTACTGTTGGCCTTTAGTTTAGCATGGCCTTTGCTACTACGGCTGCTGCTGCTGCTGCTGCTTTTGCTGCTGCTGATCTAGCGGCTACTGTTATCGTTGTACGTGTACTGCCGAGACGTACGCCCTATCAAAGCGGTAGCGCCGTGGACGCGTGGAGATGGCGTAGCGCGCATCGCTATACTACCGCGTAGCGCGCATCACTATACCGCCGCGCATGCGGAAACCGACAGAGAACGCCTCTATCTGTCTGGCTGTCTGACTGTTTGTATGTCGGTCGACCGGTCACTCAGTCAGTAACGCAACAACAAGATCTGTAGAATGGAGCTATTGAACAAGCATCCGCCAACTGGAGCTATTGGCTATTAGAAGAGCTACGTCTTCTGCTGCTCTCCTTCTGCTTCTGCTACTGCTAATGCTATTGTTACTACTATCATCCTATTAAAGTTATTGTCTTTCGAACTACCACAAAGTATGATTACCATTACGACAACAAACCACAACAACCTTATCACGCAGCAGAGCCAACGGCTGGCGAGGACGACTGTTGTCGTCGATGCAACAAGTTCCAACTTGTCGAGTCGATTGCGGCCGAATCGATCTCTCGATCTCGACGGGAATAGGCGGTGAGGGGTAAATCGCGGGGGTGGCGTCGATGGGTGTAGTAGCAGTTGCCGCAGCAGCAGCAGCACCAACAGCAACATTTACAACAACAGCAACAACAGCCACCGACAATAGGTCGTGAACCAGCTGGCGTGGGGGCGACGACGAAGAACAGGGGCCCAATTCGGACGATCGAAGAAACAGAACCAGCAAAAACTGCCGCCAGAGTGTCCTTAGCAGCAGCGACGGCAGCCGCAGCCCAAGCCCGACGATGGGGGATCGGCGTCACGTTGTGTGTGTGACAGTGGCAGCTTGTTCTTGGGATCATCATCGCCGTACTTCGAAGGGTGTTTGTATTCCATTGGAGTGGACGGTCGGGCGGCCGGTGTCGTAGCCCTTCGTGCTGCTACCCCACTACAGTAAATTGTTGCTGTTGTTGTTATTGTTGCTGGCCTCGTTGTTGTTTTCCTCGCTGTTGTTTCTCTGGTTGTTGCTGTGATTGTTGCTGTCATCGACCAACTCCCTGCCGTCGACTGTACTCTCTGACGAGATGGTGGAGGTGGTGCACCTTTGCCGTGACGAGTATGTTTCGACTGCGACTGACTCGAGTACGTGCGAACTCGCATGAGTTCTGGGGTGGCGATGCCGACGACGACGGGTAACGAACGCATCGACGCCTAGGTAACGAAACGCGACGTCCAACGTCTCCTCGTCTCGTGAAGTCTCAACCACTCGACAAACCCCCCGTACTAAGGGGAAGCAGATGATAATGAAGAAGAAGAGGTAGGAGATGAAAACAAACGAGAACGACGAAAAGACAACACGATTAAAAGCAAAGCAACCGACGATCAAAATCAATGAGCGTTGCCGGTGTGTAGAACAGATGATACTGCCGAGTGGGTGGACGGCTGACGACGACGATGGCGATGGCGAAAGCGTGGAGAATGGCGCGTGCGAACAAGCGACAAAGCGTCCTAACGGCGTCGCGCAGTTCGCAGGTCAGAAGTTACAGAAGGCGGAGGCGAACTTTGGTGATCGTGTTGACGGGAGCGGAGAAGGTCCTTTTGCTGCTGTTGCTACGACGACTACTACTACTGCTGCTGTGCTGTTATGGCTTGGGCAGTCAGGGGGAACTTCAGCTGTTGCTTCTGCTGCTGCTGTCGGAACTATCGAGGCTGTTGTTACTCGAGCGCCTAGTTACTGTCTGTGGGCGCACGAGCGCCTATCGATCCAACGGAGCGATTGGCGTATCTCCTCTCTCGTCTCTCTCTCTCTCTCTCTCTATATATATATATATATATATATATATATACATATACATATATATGTATATATACATATGTGTGTATACATGCACGTGCTGCAGGTCTCTCCTGATCCCGTCGACCACATGACGCTTGCTTATGCTTGGCTAGAGAGACGACGCCGTCAGGAAAAAGCGGCCTTAGTGGTTGACGACGACGATGGCTACGATGGCGCATGCGGCATCAGAAGAAGCAATCCGAGCGACGTTCGAGGGAAGAAGAGAAACAAGTTCGTTAGGCGGGGGGGGGGGAGAGTTGGACTGAAGCGTCACACCGACGCCAACATCGACAGTAGCAGATGTCAGCAGACGAACAGTAGAACACAGCCTACTTGTGCTCCGGCCACAAGTCAAGGCACCAACCAGACGAGGCAGTCGAGGCCGAAGCAGAAGCCACGAGTGAGCGAACGATGATGATGATGATAATGATCATGATAAACGCTAGCTGCTGGGTCGATGCGCGTGCCGTGCCACAACAGAGACGGCGGGTCGGGCGCGCGCGACGATCAACGCGTTCTGCGCGGTGCGGAGCCTGTTGCTGGGTTTTCCTCCTCCTCCTGTTGTTGTCATTGATGTTGTTGTTGTGGCTGTCATTGATGTTGTTGTTGTCGTTGTTATTGTTTTGTCGTTGTTGTTGTTGCTGTCATTGATGTTGTTGGTGTTGTTGTAGTAGCTACCAACGTCATTGGGGACTCCCGACAACACCGCGCAGACGTTGACATAGGCACAAAACAAAGGAAGTGGGAGGGAGGGAGGGAGACGGAAATAGAGTAACAGCCGATTGGCTGCATTGCACTAACAACAACAACAGCAACAACAACAAAACTACAGCTGTGACTAGTGCTGTTTCTATCGCTACTGCTGCTGTTACTGTTGTTGTTGCTGTTAACATTTCCCGTTAAGCACAGTGTGAAACAACAACATTAGGTGTTGTACCGATATCGAGATGTTTAGTGATTCAATAAATAGCCAGTCAGTAGCTTATAGACGACGATCACTTCACTGAAATCGAGCATATATATATATATATATATATATATATATGTATATATATATATGATGGTTTATGTGAATATCAAACATCACTCTTTGTTGTGTCCCTGCCGTTGGTCAGCGGCGTAGTTTAGCCCTAGTCAGAACGTAGTTATAGGAGTAAATAGTCTGTCATCATCATCATTCGGCAACGCTGCTGTGGCTGCTGTTCACTGATCCCCTTTTACGGATCATCAACATCATCACGAGACCAGACCAGGCCAGACTAGATTAGTTAGCCTACTTGTAGTAGCAGAAGTAGCCGGGCAGGTAGTTAAGGTAGTAGCCAGAACAGCCGGCAGTGCCAGCAGAAGTGGTTTGTAATAACAATAACAACACACACACATAGGAGAGACAGAGCAACGGCGCGTGCATCTATCCAGCTATCTATATGCCTGCCTACCTCCCTGTCTAAATATATATATATATATATATATATCTGGTCTACTTTGTATGTTTGCGTGTTTATTTGTATGGAGCCTGTGTGTGTATGTGTGTCCGGCTGTGGGTTTAGCATCGTCTGTCTACGTCGTTCGTATGGACGCGTGCAAAGTCTACCCTGTATATGTACATGCATAGCAGGTCGACGTCGCGTGGTTATAGGTCTATCTGTGAGATCCTCACAGGATTGATCTGGGGGTCTCAGTCGTCCTCACCAGACTATCATCATCAACAACAGCAGTGGTGAGGACATCGACGCGCCGCCGCTGCTGCTGCTGGAGGTGGTGGTGGTGGTGGTTGTTGGTGTTAGTGAAAAACCATCAGGCTCCGGCACAAAGCGGAGCCAAGCGGAGGACCCAAATTCAAACGGCCACCATCACCACCACACGCGCCTCACGCGCAGATGTTCCTTCTTCGCCAATTGTGCCGCTGCCGACGACCTATGGCGGACGGCGGCAACGAGAACAACAACAGCAACAACAACAACAACAACAACAACAATAACAACAAAAGCAACAACAATAACAACCGTAGCAACAACAACAAGGACAGCGACATTTAAAAGCGAAACCAGATGACGAAAACGACAGCAAAAGAATCGGCAACAACAATAGAGACAACCCGGCAAATTAACAACAACAACAACAGCAACAATGACAAACAAGACAGCACGACACAAGCAACAACAACAGCAACTACAAGAACAAAAAGACAGCTGCGAACAGATATGTATTTGGCCCAGATTAAAGCCGCGACTCCTTGCGTCAGCGCCACCGGATATAATTTCCACCCTGTCGCTTTAATAGTTTAGACAATTAATATATATATATATATATATATATATATATCGTATTGAACGCATTGATTCACTCTGATGTAATTATCAACCATAAGACCTACAGCCACTTATGACTACAAGGATGTATTGAATTCGGCTGTGGCAGCACATGAAACGACGACTACGACGACAACAATACAGTGACGCATGCAAGTAACAAATCGCCGCTGACTAACGGACTGACTAACGCGAGTATCGATTTCCTTTATTAGAGTTGAGGCTAATTGACTGAATTCTGCAGAGTTAGCTCATCGAATTAAAGTTTGCCACCACGATACTCAATTGTGGGAGCGTCGTCTGGCTACTGACTCAAAAATAACTGGACAGTGACCAGGTTTATGAATATTTTCTATTTTTCCGCTGAGCTTGATCGTGTTTAACTAACGGTATAGCCAGCAACAATACAACTATATATATATATATATATATATATATATACATACATCATGTATGATTATTAATACAACGACGCCTTAAACCACGCACGGTGTTGTACGTGCCGTTCTGAAACTAAACGACACCACTTCACGACTGTGCTGGGTCAAGAGGTTTCCTTAGTGCTAGTGCTCTTCTCTTTCTCGCAGCAGCGGCGGCTGCTGCTTTCTTCCTTGTCAACTCATGACGGATTGACAACATTGACCAACTACCATCACACTGAGTGTTGATCAGTTGTTAGCACCCGCACAGACATACAAGTTTATGTACACTCACACTGTATGTATATATGTATGTATATATATATATATATATATATATATATATATATATATATATATATATATATATAACTAAACAACATAAACTATGGAGCGAGATCGTAACGCAAGAAAAAAACAAAGACATAACAGCACCAGCAGCAGCAACGGCGAGTGTTAATGCTAGGTGAGCAATCACAGTTTTCCCTCAGTCTTTCTCTCGGCTTCCTCTATCTATTTATCTCGCTTAACCTTCCTACCCGATCCCCTGTCGTACCCAACTCGGCCATCCTCGAAGAGCCGTCCACCGTACTGACTCGACTGCTGTACAGCAGCCAGCCGGTCGAGTAACGGCGGAAGGGGCCCTGCTCAGTCGCCGCTCTGACTCACCGCTGATCGTGTCCACTGGAGAGCAAAACCGAGCATGATATCGGTCGGTCGGTCGATTGACGTGCTCGGTTGTTATTACGAATTACGAATGGCCTAGGCCAACTGACGATGCTGGTGGTAGTGGTGGTGATGCTGCTGCTGCTGCTGCTAATGATGGAGGTGATGCCGGGGGTACACTGATGACCCTGTAGTGATGATGACCTGATGATCTAGCAACAACTCTTCCAGGCACACAACGTGCCGTGCCAATGGGGTTTCTGTAGTCGTCCTCGGCGTCGTCGTCTTTGACGTTTCCCTTGAGCTCAGCTCTCGAGGGGGGGCACTCTGCCGGCGGCCTCTGTGGTGGCACGACCGTTATCGAGTACGCGAAGTGCCCAATATGTTGCTGAGATGTGCCGTTAACTCGCTAACACTGCTTACGAGCATGAAGTGTGTATGGCTAGTGTATTGTCGGCTTCAGCCGAAGCACCGAGATCCTCACACACACACACACACAAACTCGCATTCACAGCCGACTACTAGAAGCAGTACAAGCGATGCATTGTAATAACATACCCAATAATGAAATCCCCCCTAATCCAAGAGCGAAGACAACAAGAAGACGAAGAAGATGATGATGACGATGAAGATAAAGTATCCAAGTAACACATGAAGTGCCCGTCTTCGGTGTTCCGTGTAATCACGACATCGTTGCCTCGAAGCGGCGACAAGTTTGGGCTCGAGCTCATGAAGTTCGAATGTCGTGAGTCAAGCCGCGACAACAAAAACTATAACACGCTTAACTTAATCAGGCGCATGCGCTGGACCTGGACAAGCAATAGATATGTCACGCTGTCATCACACCAACGAGCGATCCTAGAGCTTGTGTGAAGTTACCGTGAAGTTAACGACAACACACAGCTGTCGCCATGTAGCCAGAACGTTCCTATACTTCTTCGCTGCTCGATCGATCGAGAGAGAGAGAGAGAGGTCTGTGTATGTATTCCGTTCGACAGAAAGCAAAAAGCCACGTACACGCACTTGCCAGTTTCACTTCATCGAGACTTTGCAGCACGTCGCCGCCAAGATTCTCCGTAGCAATGTTGCACGGTTGAACTTATCCGCAGCACGATCGCATACGACACGCGGGCATGTCACATAACACAACACATTTCGCACGTAACAACAACATCACAAGTAGTAGAGAGGTACTACTTGGTGGCAGATTAACCAGCTCCTGCTAACTATTCAACAAATCAAGTTCCTAACTATAGATCATACTTGCAGTAGTAGTAGTAGTAGTAGTTAGTACTAAAGCGAACAACGGCGGTAAAGTCGTGCGCGCAACTGTGCCGATATGGCTGTTGTTGTTGTTGCAGCAGCCACTTTGCCAACAACTATTGTTGTTGTTGTATGCAAGATTGTTGTCACCACTTTGCCAAGGCTATTGTTGTTGCTGCAAGCAAGATTGTTGCTACCGCTTCACCAAGGTTGCTGCTGCTGCCGTTGTTGTAGAACTCGACGAGATTGTCGTCGCGCTTGCTGTGCTTTCTGCGCGCTGCTGTTCGAATCGATCGATCGATCCAACCAACTGACTAGCATCTAATCATCAGTGGCCATGTGTGCTGCTCGTGCCCGCACAGCCGTTTATCGATGCTACTCCGTACGGCTCGACAGTCTCCTGCCGACTGACTGAGCGAGCCAGGCCAGGCCAGCGGCTAGCGAACAGAGCGAAGTAGAGTGGAGCAGTAGCAGCAATGGCATCAAAAGCATCAACGACACCAACAACAACAACAACAACAACAACACATCGTTGTCGTCTGGATCAACCCGCCGGTCGCCGTGTTGAGGGGCGGCTGGCTCTACGGATGCTGCTTGCTACCACGAATACTACGACTACTACGAACTACTACGGCTACTAATGCTAGACTGTATGTAATACTCCTGCGGTTGCTACTGCTGGCGGGACCGCGGCGACGACAACGACGACGATAGGGGGGAGACAGAAGGGTACAAAGAGAGAAGCATGAGGAGGACGGCGGAGAGGAGGAAAACAAGGTGATGAAGAAGAAGAAGAAGACTCGTGGAGTAGAGAGCGGGAAAGAGAGACTGCGCGCCCGAGAGCGTCGAAGACCGAAAAGCAACAGAGTGCGCCGGGGGTGGGCGAGGGGGTCCGATATGCGATATGGAGAGAAGGGGAGCGGGGGGAGGGGTGGTGGAAGAGGGGCGGAGAGAGCGATAGAGACATACATACAGAGAGAGATAGAGACATATGTTTTATATATAGATCTAGGTAGAAGAAAGGAAAAGAAGACGCCAACGAGGGGACGACAACCTATAAAGCGAGACTGCACTATAGCAACAGTTGGGAGAGGAAGAGGGAGAGAGAAATGAGGGGAGAGAAAAAGAGTGTTAAAGAGAGAGGAAGCGATATAGAGATAGGGGAAGCAGAAAGAGAGAGGGAGACCGGCAGGAGAGAGAGATCAGCAAGGAAGCTACGGGACAGAATACCCGAACGGGATACAGAGAGAACAGGGCTAAGCGGAGAGCTGCTATACTAGAGTGAGGCGCTGACTAACTGGCTGGCTCGCTGGCTGATCTCTAGGGCAGAGCGAGCAACAAACAGGCAGCAGCAGCACTGCTAAAGAGAGTGGCAAAGTGCTACTACTTACTACGAAAATGCTACTGCTGCTGCAGAAGCATTTTCGTAGTAAGTAGTAGCACTTTGGAGGAGAAAAAGAAGGAAAAGAGGAAATAGGAAGGAGACTGACTGCAACCCAACCGGTGAGTCGTTGTCGTAGTCCGGCTAACAGCGACAACAACAACAGCAACAACATCCCCGACGAGAGCTTTTTCGTTTAGTTTGGAGAACACGAGCCGTTTAGAAGAAGAGCACGACAGTCAACTCGTGCCCTCACGATCCCTCCCATCTCCTCTCCCTCTATATCTCTCTCCCTTAGAGGACTCCCTGTGTCCTTCTGTCACCCTGTGTTTGTGCCGTCTCCTGCTGCCGCTGCTCTCTGTATCACCAGTCAACCAACCGCACGTGAAAGAGCTGAGATCATCATCATCATCATGGCGCAACGGGAGCGGTGCAACTACTGCTGTTGTTGCTGCTGCTGCTATGGTGATGGGACTACAACCACGACCACGATCAGGAAGGAAAAAAGGGGGGCGGGAGAAGCATTGGGACCACACAGTTGAGGGGCCTGCGTGTTACGGGCCGCAAAAGTTACATTGTAGATAGCAATGTACAAAACAGTACGGTGTAAAGAGCGCAATAGAGAGAGAGAGATGAGTAAGAAATGACGAAGATATGCAAGCATATAGGTAAACGAATAGGTGCTAATTTAGTATTAAATAGGTAAAACAATAGGTGCTAATAGAATTAATTTCTATGTTGATCGAATAGTAGTAGGTAGGTGGATACGCAAATATCAGTAGACATGAGATACACCGATAGGTCGACACAACCAGGAACAGCAGCGGCTGCTGCTGCAGCAGATATGAAGTGGATCGATAAATCGACAAATGGGCAGATGGAATCGGCCGTGTTGAACAGTGTCGAAAGTGGCGCGTTCGCTATCCGCGTCGCACAGCGAAAAAATGACCCGCGCCAGAAAACCACCACGACCACGTCAGGGAGCGTGACGACAACGGCTCCGCCAGCAAGCGAAGCAGCAACAACAACAGCAGGTGCTGCCGATGCAGCTGCTACTAAATAATATATATATATATATATATATAAAGAGAGAGAGAGAAAGCGCTCCCTGCGATCACGGTCGTTACAATATAATAACATACATAATATGCATTATAACGAAACCAAAACAATCACCATACAACACCGACTATAATAGCCCGGTAACACCAGTGCTGTTCTAGTTGACTGCTGTTTACCACCGTTTGGTGTTAAGTATTATTATTATTTTGATTATTACAATTATTATTGGTAATTCTGTGTCGTGTTACGCGTATCACCCCGATACCCGTGGATATTCACAGCTTTTCCGATTGCGAGTTAATTCAGGGCCAATAGAGAGAGAGAGGGTGTCATAGAGATGATGGCCATGACGAGTTATATGGAAATATAAACCGTCATCCCAAAAAATGGCGAAAAATCGATACTTTAATTACTTAGTTTCAGCCATAGTCGAGATGCGAGTTCGACCAGCGTATGGGCTAACTTGTAGCAGTTACACAGTAGCGTTTACATAGGCAGAAGTAGCAGAACCAGTAGTACCAACTGTAAACCACAAAGTAGTAGTAGTAGTAATAGCTGTAGTAGCAACTTTGTTGTGAACGTTGTAGACTTTGCATAACGTTGTAGAACTAGCGGTATCAATCACTATCATCTTACACGCAGCATGTGTGCGCAAATTATCGTTTAACTATCGTGACCCTATTCGACATCAATGCGCAGAACATGTCGAATTAAAAAAACAACAATAACAACAACAACAACGAGAATAAGAGCAAGGACAACAATAACGGCAACAACAACGACAACAACAAATGAACATACGCAATCATTGCCAAGCAATTAACCAGCCAGTAGCCGCTACGGCGGCCTCCTGACAATCAACTGTGATTGTGTTGACCCGACGTGAGATGGCTTAGTTAGTAACCGAACCGCGAAGTACCACACCGAATCATTGCGTCGACTCGGAGATCTCAGACAGGCGTCAGTGGCAAACGTCTTCTCGGAACTGTTTGCTAGGGGCGCTCCGTTCATCCGTCCGTTCGACCGTCCGTCTAACCCTCCCTCTGTTCTCTTTACCGTCGAAGAAGACGACGAGACCAACAATAAAAAACGTCATTGCTCGCGTTGCTGTTCTTGCCTTGCTAGCCAGCTGGCTGGCTGCCTTTTGTGCTGTGGTAGATTCGTTCAATCAGCTCTGCGTGCCGCTCGGCAAACGTACGCGTGCCCGCGTGTCTCCGTGCCGGTACCAGTCTACGCAGCCTGTCGCTGGAAGAGTTTGTGTTAGTGGTGACTGTTTATTTTGTGTGAGGGTCACGCCTTCTGCCCATGCTCTCTCTCTCTCTATATATATATATATATATATATATATATATATATATATCGAGACCTACACCCGTCCCCACCACACCCTAACCGTCAAACTCCGATCGAGTACAAGAGCTTCTGGAGCGGTGTTGCCCTCCATGATTCTCAGTCCATCCAGAGATCTCCCTCTCTGTGTCCCTCTCTCTCTCTCTAGAGTTTTTCTCTCCTTCTCGCTCAGGCTTGCCGTAATGTCTGCGGCGTACTCGTCAGTCGTGTCGTCGAGACATCGCAGATTCGCCGACTGCCGTCGAATCCGAATGCCGATCAGTAGCTAAGTCATGTTCATGCTCTCTGTCATTGCCATGTTGGAGTCAGCTTCCAGCAAATGGTGGCAATCGTCGCCGTTGCCGCCCACCGCAAAAAGGACAAGGAAGCCTCTCACCGACTACTCGGTTGACATCGAGACAGATTGACAGACATAGGGACAGCGAGAGAGAGAGAGATGGAGAGAATATAGAAAGAGAGAAAAAGAGTAAGACAACGAGACTGTTGATACGTCGGATTCGACCGTAGGCGGCCACAGCCCAAGCGGGAAACTCCAAGTTTGCCGCTCTAACAAGTCCGCCGACTGCAAACATGCCATACGACATGCCGACAGAGTGACCAACACTCGATAAGAGAAATAGTAACGATAATAATAATAATAATAATAATTTTAACAATAGTTTATTATTAATATGTAAATATATTACAATCACTATTCAATAATAATATTTAATATAATAATAATAATAATAATAATAATAATAATAATAATAATAATAATAATAATAATAATAATAATCATCATCATCATCATCATCATTCATGAACACGCATACACAAGTATGTAGATCGAGCTCAACGTCATGGTAAGAAGTTAGATTATATTGGACGTCGATTGTCGTCCAAACGTCAATGACTGCCGACGCAACCCATGAGATAATGACGCAATCTCAACTGTAAAGGCGTATACGCGCACACTCATTACGGTTAAGGGAGATTATGCTTCGTTGGTCCGAGTGGAATCAGTGTATGTAATCAGAACAGACGCATACTTGTAAGAATGTCGACGATAGGATGCAAAGGTCATTCATTCCTGTCGAGCGTGTGAGAAACGCACGATCGTCTCGTCTCTCCTATAGCACGCTAAGAATGGCCAAGGGCATGTATGTATTCCTACAATCCTTGCACAAATTAATGTAAGAAATTCACGTCGACGCCAGATCGCAGTCACCACCATTATCGTCCTCGTCCTCGACATCATCACCACCACCACCACCACCATACGCAACATCAGCCGCAGCAGCTTGTCATTACTAATACTACGACCACAACGCGTATGCATTCCTTCATTGAAGCTCCATCTGGACATCGGTTGTGTACTCGGGGTGGGGTATTGTCCATAGACGAGTATGTCTCTCTCCCGCTCACCCCCTGGTTCTCTCTGCGTTAGGCGATGCCGCGGAAGCTGCCGGCCGAAAGCAAGGCAAGAGCTAGAGCGGTCACCTCTGAACAGCCGTCTGTCTGGTGGTTCGCTGCGACTCGCCTTCGAAGGAATTCGAATAACGCACGAGTAGTGCTCAACGAACAACGGAACGGAACGGTTCAGACACACCATTTGGAATTTGCAAGCCGGTATGCTGAGGAAGTCACAGGGTATGCGTGTAGGCTTCATTCTGCCCTCAATCCGGCCCGGAGTCCGGGTTCGTTGTTGTTGTTGTTGTTGTTGTTGGGTTCGGAGATCACCTGCCAGGCGACAACGCGAGAAGACGGCGTTGCTGTCACCGCTGCCGCCGCCAACCGGACCAAGGGGCACTCCGAGACATACCTGTTATCGTTGTTGTCGTGTTCATTCTTGTCGTCGTTGCACCGCGTTTTCATCTTGGCTTCCTCTTTCTCGCCCGCTTTGCTCTGCCTAGCCTTGTCTCAGCGTAGCACCTCCTCCCTTTCATGAGAGGGGGCCTCTTCTCATCCGGGGCCGAAAGACGGCAGGTACCTCGAGAGATAGAGAGAAAGACTCGAGCGAAAGATTCCGATTCTTCTACTTTGTCGGGTCGGTAGCCTCCGAGAGCCGCAACGATCGCGCTCGTCGAAATAGCCTCTCCATCTGTCCCATCCACATAGATCTGGGGCATCTGTCCCAGTTTGAAAAGGCGCCGACGACGACTTCAACAGCAACAACAACAACGACACCTACACTGATGGGAACGACGTGGACGACGAAACGATAATGTTGATGACCACGATGATGATGATGCTGATCACCACAGAGTACGGTGGCGATTCAGTTGTGACAGATCTACCTCTCCCCTTCCCCCACACCCCCCGCTGTACGGCGAGGTGTATCGAGATCCGTCGTATGCTGCCGTCGATTGATCGAAGTGATCGTTCTGTGGCTGAATCAACCCCCCGGGGCCGCGGATCAACACTTGGTCAGAGCGATCGAGAGCGCCGATAATCTAGGCATGTGACAATAAAAAAAGATCCAGCATTGCCTTCTGCTGCTGCGCGTGCAAAACGAGAAAGAACCATAATCGATGCACATTCCAGTCATCGACAGAGATCGCGCCAGAATTATATCGGCATGCCCCAGGCATAACACTATATATATATATATATATATATATATATACATAAATAGAATTTGTATATATATATATATAAATAAATAGAATTGGCCTTGGGGCTTAGCCTCAGTAAAAGTAAACCACCAAAACCTTTAAAAAAGCTGACGCCGATTCCACACATACAATATAAAGTAGTGCTTCATAAGGAGATATGTTACGCAAGTTGCGTTGTATCGAGACTCGACTCGAAACCATTTGTACTGCAAACAACGGCTAAAACGGCCAGAAGAACACACTGGATGACTCTATATTCCCGCAGCTATGCATTTGCTACCGTACTGAGATCCGGACCTCAAAAAAAGAGACACGGGAGAAGGGCGAAATATATGTCCGTCTTCAACAGACTTTTTACAGCTGTGCTCAAACAGATTCGCCGGGCACTATGGCACCTCTGTCCAGTCCAAAGCAATAGCTTATGATCAAAAAAAAAAAAAATGACCCGGCTTTGGCAAACCGTTTGCCTGCCGTCAATGCATTTTGCGCGATGGCTGGAGGGCTAACTTTTAAATAGTTGTGCGGAATTTGTAGAACAAATTTCATCTGCATCACTATTGAGGAAATTTTGCTCAAAAGTACCAAATTATCCTTCCTGAATCCATGCTTCCAATAGCATACATAGCAAAAAGTCCGAAGCGATAAGAGGCGCTACCTACAGGTACGTGTCACGTAACTAACAAGCCGCACAGCTTGGCGGGCCGTTAATTTAGCTTCCTTGAATCTCCCCATGTTTATGGGGCGTCATCGTTAGCCGTTATCTCGCCGCTAGGCCTAACCAAACTAACTGGCTAGACTTAACCAGAAATCAAAACCAAATCGCCGTTGCACTTCTACTAGCAATTTGCGCTTCGAGCAGGATCGTTTTCATTGGTCAGGTGTTGCGCACCGTTCGCACATAAGTTTGTGGTAATCCTTTGGGGAAGGACAGGGCACGAGCAAGCAAGAGACAGAGAGAGAGAGAGAGAAGAGAGAGAGAGTAACGCTATTTGGCCATTTACAAGTCTACAAAGCTCTCGTCTAAGTATCGATTCACGAATTATCCTGGCCGATCTCACCGATCGGTTGCAGTTTGCTATCGCTATACTGAGAGTCGCAGTGGCAAGAGTAGTGCCGGTAGCATTGTTTTTACATATGTGCTGACCTAGTGAGGAGAACGCTGCCGATGGGAGAAAGATGAAGGGGCCCAAGGGCAAGCAAAAGCCCTTGGACACGGCGACGACGACGACGCACTGAGGTCTTAGCCAGCGCCAGCACTTTGGTGGCTGTGCCTAAACCGAACCTATGAACCACCGGCCTCCAACGGGCCTAACGCCGCTATGAGAAGAGTAGTGGTAGTGCCTGGCTCAGCTTTGCCCGACTCGATCTTGCTGGCCCAAGTACTTGTTTTTGCGGTGCATTAGTGAGCCAAGTCACCGTCGATATCATTGCCACAGTAGTAGGGGTTGTTATTAGGGAACACCTAGCGCTTGATGGATTCAAGTATCATCCGTAGCCGTAACTGCGTGACTCACCGTTACGCGGGGGGGGGGCGCGACAGGGATATTCTCGAGGGTGAGCGTAGCTCGCTTATGTTTGGCTAAAGCCAACCCAGCCAGATAAGCACGCTTTTAGGATTATGAATGCCTTTACTACGATTGTAGAGTATTTGCCAGTTGGCAGCCTGTTATCGAGCACTATATTGTTGGTCCATACGGAAGACGCGTGGGACGTCTTAGATGGAATGTGATCTTAACCTTTTTATGTGTTTTATATATATATATATATAGATATATATATAGATATATATAGATATATATATAGATATATAGATATATATATATATATATATATATATATATATATATATATATATATATATATATATATATATATATATATATATATATATATATATATATAAAAATACTATATAATTATATATTCACACATTTCCGACATTTACGACCCGGAGAAAGATACAGGGTGCTTTTCAATTTCCTACCTTGTAGTTCTTAACTGTTAAACGAATTGCACAAACATGCATATGACACGTCGGTCAAGTCCTGTCAAAACGAAAAATAGCTGCAACGTATATATACGACATTAAGTAGTTAAGTTGAACCGCGATTCTCACGCCAAAGGACGTAGGCTCTATCTGTCGGCTCTTTTTTGAGACGAAATTTACGAATCTCCTGATTAACCTGCTTATTAAATCTAGTCTTGAAGAATTACATAAAAACCAACAGTGGTTGTTCTCAAAATCACGAAGACTTTAAGGAGTTGCTGGCATTTTTTCGCGCATAAATACAAGCATATCAAAACACATCGTCGTGCATTAGAAGAAATTAGGTTGTCAGAATTTACGCTTTGCATGAAATAGAAGAAAAAACCTCTGCATATGAAAAATAAACATTGATTCCCTTCGTTGTACATGACTGAGATTGAATTATTAGTTGTATGTAATTAACTCGGCTGCTTCAGCAAAGCATACGCAAACGGCGTGTCGTCAATTTGTGTAGGGTGGATGTCCACTTACCGGGTTGAGCATAACCTCAGTGGCCGAGCCTGTGGCCTGCGAAGGCCCGATCTGCGCGATCGTGCTGTTACAGCTGTTGCCTGACAGCTGTGAGAGTCCAGTGGGAGTCACTGCAGTGCCCGATGTTGCCGCCGCCGCAGCAGCAGCTACGGACCCTGCTGTTGGGGCGCCGATCCCAAACCCAGACGGCATCAAGGTCGAGGGAACCTGAACGTTCGGCGACGCGCCGAACGAGGCGGAGGTCACAGGAGCGGCTGGTGGCAGGGGGTGCGCAGCTGGGGGTAGCTGGTGAGGATGCTGATGCTGACTAGAGTAGGCCCACTGCTGGTAGTAGGGATTGTTGGCCGTATAGTTGCCGCTGAAGTAGTTGTGGTGGTAGAAGTGCTGGTGGTGAAGTCCGCCGTCGGACAGAATCGACGGCACCGCGCGACGCGCCAGCCGTCTCGCCGATCCGCTCAGCGACGAGTCGGACAGCAACAGGCCGTCCTTGCTGGCCTGCGTCACCTGTTGGGTGATGTCGCGGAATCGCCGCTGCATGAGGTAGGCCCGCCAGGCGCGCTGGATCGTCGTCGCCGCGCGCCGCGCGCGTAGCCCACCGTATTTGCGCTCGAGCATCTCGACCTGCTTGTCGAGCAGGTCCTGCGACAGCTCGTAACCTTGGCCGGCATGACAGCGCCGCTTGACGAGATCGTCGTCGATGCGTCGAACCTGTTCGCAGCCAAAAGCAGAACGAGGCACGGGAGGCACAGACAAACAGAAGACCAAAAATAGGCGAGTAAGTAAATGCTTTATATATCATCATACGCACAAGGTAGTGATGACACACGGTAACGGCTGAAAGAAACCAGTAGATTTTACTCTGACCTCGGATACAATTGACTAGGGGTAAAAATCATATATATATATATATATATATATATATATATATATATATATATATATATATATATATATATTAAAAAAGTATAAAAATAGACACAATGCACTCGACCTTCACGGCGTTAACGAAAGCACATACGACTAATTTGAAGGCAACGCAGTTAGCACAATTTTCCATGAAAGCTGAATCTAGTATTCCATGTAGTTGTTTTTTCAGTGTATGGTAGAAGAGAAAGCTAGCAGCAGAAGCTGACTGTAGCGACGTACCAGTCCGTTTTTGTCAGCGCCCTTTGGCGTTGGCTGAATTTGAAGAGCGCCCTGGCCTGAGGCTGAGGCGCTACGGTGGCGCCGATGGTCTCGGTCGTCCTGGAGGTCTTTTAGAAGGCGTCGTGGTACTCCTGCGCCCAGTCCAAGAGCTCCGCTGGCATTCAGATCCACCGGTGGACTGGGTCCCACTCCGTTGCTTTGATGGCTGAAATAAGACAATGCACAGCAGACGAACTTCGAACACTTAGAAAGGCCCAATCGGACTCGTACTTAGGTAAGCCTTACTTAGGTAGCCACGAAATGGTGCTACGCATGTAACTAAAGTGAATGACCGCATAAGCCACCAATGGTGGGCCGTGATGTCCACCGTTCCCTCACTTTGCTGTTTGCAACAAACACCTATTGCACATATAAGGCCATTAACTAGTGGGTCATCGGAATGCCTTGCCTCCCGTGATCTATATTGAACAAAGCGAGTGTTACTATAGGAAGCTTACACATCTGACCAGTTTTCTATTTGTGAATTATGCACGCATGATTCGCGTAGATAGGGCATCGCGGGGAGTCACACTGAAAGGAAAGTCATAGTTGCTTTCCGCAATGCTGCGGATCCTTGCTACTACACTACTTACTCCACGCAGTTACAACATATGAAACACGGCATAATTTATCTAAATGCAATGTGCAACACTGACGTGAACAATATATTATAGCGCATATGAAATAAAATGATAAAAACAATGTCTGTTTCTTTGTTCTTATCCAGTCTGTAGGTAAAAACTCAACAAATCGGCGCCAGAGAATTTGTGACTGTGCGCCAGTGACTCTATGGCGGTTCACCCAAGTATTTCTGGTTGACATAAAAACACCCTAGTTACCGACTCGATGATAAATAACTGAAGTATTGCGAACGCCGCACACGCGCTACACACGCGTTATGGGTTGGAGATCATAGTAAATTACATTGAAAAAAGGTAGTATCTGGCTATTTTCAAAGTGAGTGTAGCATTTCGTTAGCTATTTTTCCTGCATAAGGATAATATTAAAAATAATAATGCAAAATATGTATATGTTTTTGCGTGTACACTAGTCTAATCATATGTGTACAGTGTGCTCCCTAGCGATCTCAGAATTATATACGACGTCAACTGACTCAGATACAACTGTTCTGAATGCTGCGACTTTCTAGAATAAAATGCCTATATCTTACTTTCCGGAAAGTCGGAAATGTTGTTAATGCCGATATTGGGTTGCTATTGTTGTTGTGTTAGTGCTGTTGTTAATTTCAAAAGTGTTGTCCTTAACAATGAAACACGTTTGTATAAGGACGTATATATATATATATATATATATATATATATATATATATATGCAGCGAGTAATTTGATACAATGGTTGCCGTTAACGCTATACAGACTTGTAAAACCAGAAGCCTACAATTATTGTGATTATTATTATTATTATTATTGTCATACCGCCTGTGCGTCATATTACGGCCCTCAGCACATAAAAGCGTCAGACAGCTGGGGCATATCGCCGTCTTGGATTGTCGTTGCTGCCGCTGCTAGAATGAATTTAATCTTATAGTTCCACTTCTTTACTTTTGTTGTTCTTGCTGCTGCGATTGTGTATGTGTCGTTGCTGCCGTTTCTGTTGTCGCTGTGGTTGTTGTTCTTGTTGTTGCTGTTACTGTCGTGGCTGTCGTTTTCGCCTGCTTCTGCAATGCCATGCTTGTCTGATCACAACGATTTAACGCTATCTATGTGAAAGCGCACCAGAAAATGCACCAGCCAGAACAACAACAACAGCAGCCAACGTCAGGTGGCAGTTTGTTAACCAGGGAATTCAGGGGAGCCAGGTGGGGGTACCGTCCAAGCCCGCCATATGGCGGAAGACGTGCGAAACCACGCCACCGCCGCTCTCGCAGCAGCAACAACAACAACAGAAACTTCAACACTAGCACCAGATACAGCAGTACCCCACTGCTGAAGCAAACATCTATGCGTAAAGCAGCCGTTGTACGAACAAGAAGAAGAAAAAGACGGCGAAGACGACTACGACGCCTAGAACGGACGATGCTTCAACGAAGACGACTTTCCACGGCAAAGTGAATGCCAACTCCGGCAGTAATACGCCAATGCATCCGCCCGTTGGCGTCTCGTGCCTTACATACACGTACAAGCACTCTACTCGACTTGTAATATTCTGTGTGACTTGATCATTGTTGCTTGACTAAATGTAGTGGTTGCATGCGTGTCTATATATATATATATATATATATATATATATATATATATGCGCCTTTCTGTAAAGTTGATTAGCTAAGACTAGCTATTCTACTTGCCCCTGCTATAAAGTTATTAAGTGTATGCGAAATGCGGAACTTGCATGCGGAATGCATTCGTATGCGGTCCTAATGGTGAAGACATCGTCTCTCCCTTGAATCGCCGGAGTTTTCTATCAGCATCTCTACCTATTTCTTTGCGTGTGTGTGTGTGATAGACAGATTGATCAGTCTGTTGTCTAACTATCTATCATACAGGAAGTAACTTATTCATTGAGCATGGAATAACGGTCATTGAGCATGCTTGTTTGGATGATGTGTTCGAATGCCTCTCGTAACGAGTCACGATGGAATATATATATATATATATATTATTTTTTTATTAATTCGTTCGTACATTAGTTGCCCCTGTATGTTATCACTACCATCACCGTAGCACCACATCCACGAATCCTCATCTAAAAGTGCTAGACCACAACACGGTTTGCTAGGTGTTCATTCTTACAGCTAGGGTTCCTCTAGGCGTTCAGCTTTAGGCGTCGGAATACTAACTGATTGTGTTTGCAATGCTGACGGTGGCAATCAGCTCCCTCCAACCACCCCTGAAACGTAATCTCGTTCTACAATCTTCAGCCAATCGTGCTGAATGACCAGGACTGAGCCTTTTTTGCCCCCGCAAACGAAGCAGCTTCGTGGCATCGTTGAGTAGATCAAATCGCAGTGTTGCAATTTGTCATATATTAGCCCGTTACAGGTAGCTATCGACATAATTCGCATACGTTGCATCACACCCATACACATAATAAAGCGTTTGCAACCTTCAACATGAATAATGTCACCAACCGCCTCGACAATGCACATGCCGCATTTGCCGCATTTATTGACCACGAAGGTAGGCCCAGTTTTGTCTCATCAATTCACTCAGTAGTGACGAGCGGGACACGCAATTACGCCCCTTTTTTCAATTTCTTCATCTTTTTCTCTTTGTAGTCCTGCCTTTTCGTGACAAATGACAATTATCCTCTTTTCACTTTGCTCTGTTTCCTGTTGATCGCTTCCCGTTGGTCTGTCCATGCGTCCGTTCGTCGAACTCATCCATCTTCATCATGGGATTGGTGATGTCGACAGCGTACGGCAAGTGCCAAGAGATAACACATAGGTTATGCTTTTGATTTGTATGCATGCCAACAACCGTTAAATAGCATACTAATATCGAGAAAATAACAACAGCGGTGACAACAGCAACAACACAAGAAAGTCAACTAACTACCTCTACTATCATGACAGCGACTACATACAGCATAATCGAATGACCGCGCGTTCACCTTTATTACCACGGCGGACAATCATCATTGCTAATAATCACAATTTGGTCATCTTCGTCGTCGTCGTCGTCTTTGTCGTCGTTGTGGTTGTGGTTGTTGTTACTGTTGTTACCATCGTCAATGATGGCTGCGAAAACCTCAATGAGTTTTAAGGGAGTTCCTCTCTCTCTCTCTCTCTCTCTCTTGTGTATGCGCTCCTCCACGATGGACACCTTAGGTGCCTCCCCCGCCCCACCTCCCGAACGAACAAACGCATGCTTCGCGAAGGAACATATAAAACCAATGGCCGACGTGACCGACGAAACGTAACCACCAAAACCATCAAGCGTCAACGTTACGATCGCGGTCGCCGCCGGCCTCAATAGCCGGCCGCAGCAACAACAACAACAACAACAGCAGCAACAACAACAACAACCAGAACAACAACAACAACAACAACAACAGCAGCAGCAACAGCAACAACAACAGCAACAGCAACAACAACAACAACGACGACAACAACAATAACACCAGGAACGACGACGACGACAACAAAAACGACAACAGCAACAACAAAAATATTGAACAAAAACCGGAAGAGACCGCAGGGATAATCGAATCGAATGGCCAAGTTTAGTAGCGAGACGGCCGACAGACTTCTTCCACGACATGCTCCTGGGCCATCGAATAGCCAATGTCGAAGTGAAAGTGAGCAGACACAGACATAACAGCGGTAACAGCGATAACCGCAGCAGCAGCAAACAGCACGATCACCAGCCGCTGCGGAGGCCGGGGCAGCGAAGGTAAACGAAAAGTATCGATACAACGAAAGGAAGATGATGAAAACGGCTTGGACGGCGATACGCTGTCGAGCGTTGAGGAAAACCCGCTTCGACAGCTACCAGCGGCGTCGTCGTCGTCGTCGTCGTTGTTGTTGTTGTTCTTGAATTCGAACGGACGGCCTGCGCACAAATGACGACGACATACAACATAGCCGCCATCCCCCAGCAGACAACAACCCCATCGCATAGCGGGCGTTGTGGGGTGGCAGGGGTGAATAGGGACATGAATAGAGCGTCCGGTAGACAACGAGCAACAACGCAAACGGTATTTGTACCTTTATTCGACCTCAATGACAACAACAACGACGTCGACGCGGAACAACAACAACGACGACAACAACAACAACAACAAAGATCAATGTACATCATCGCGGACATCATGCAACATCATGTCCGTTTGCTTTCACTATAAAGAGATTAGTTCTCGTCGTCGTCGTCATCGTAGTAGTAGTAGTAGTGGTAGTAATAGTAGTAAAAGCCATGATCGGGCAATGATAGGCAATAACAACCCGAGTAGCAGTGGTAGTAGATTTTGTTCAAAAAGTAAAAGCAAACTTCTTTCCGCATTTTAGCGTGTCACAGATAGCATGAATGATAACATGCGTTGTTGTATGCACACCTATTTGAAGTTAATTTCGGAAAATGGAAAAAGCCGCATCTCTCTCTCTCTCTATATATATATATATATATATATATATATATATATTATAAGGAAGGAATCGAGGGTTCTCCAAACTAAAGGAGCAACCCTTCCGCTATAAAGCCAAGAAAAAATATGAAAAAAACGACGAAATCAGCAAACTAGATAGGGGCGGTGGCCTTTGTGTAACCGATCTCCATTCCTCGCCGGTTCTCCAATCTACTTAGACGAATTGTCACAGCTTTTTTTTATATTAAAATATATGTTACTGGCATTTTTCATGGAAACCGCTTGCGCCTTACTTTGATGAAACTGTCACTGCTGCCATTATTACTTCTATTACTATGGCGTCGTAAGAACAATCAATTCCAAGTCTCGTACTTTCCGGTTAAAGTGTAGTGTTCAAATCCAATTTTGTATACACACATACAGTAATCAGCGAAACTTCTTGTCGTAAGGCACGCACGACAGAGTCTATGAAGGAACTAATAAACAAAACTAGTTAATAACGTAATCGTATTTCGTTTCGCTTGCCTTTCGTTTGGTCTTGAGAACAACAAAACAACAAATAAGCGTAGTTGGTGCTTATGAAGATAACCAGGATTGAGATGACTCATCGGTACCACTAATGCTGGCCGTCGATATTGTTGTTGGTGCTTTAATGTAGTTGCTGCTGTCGCGATTGTTGCCGTTGGTGTTGTTATTGTTATTGTTGTTGTTTCAAGCCCTATGAGCATTTGTTAATATTGCGAATGTGTTACTAGAGATGAGAAAGAAAGATGTTGTTATTGTCGGCGTCGTTGAAGTCGGTAACAGTAATCGACAGTGATCGATAAGCCGATCCGTGGCGGCCTTTGTGATATAGCTATTGCTTTGGCGCTACCGAGCGATAATGGGAAAAGTGTGATGATATTTTGTACTACGGATGCTAGATGCACTAGGGATAGCGCCTATTTGTTTGCTTGTTTGTTTGTTTCGCTAAATTGGCCTGCCTATACAGGTCTGTCTGGGCAATCAACAACAACAACAACAACAACAACAGCAGCAGCAGCAATAGCAGCAGCAGCAAGTATAGCAACAAATTGTTGATCTGGTTGCGCCCACAGTGGAGCATTGGCGCCCCTGTGCTCATCGAGCTGTGCATGCTTCATCAGTGATCATCATCATCATCATCGTGATGACCGACCAGGCTCGCTCATTCACTTCAGACTACTTTTGCGATCGTTCTGTGAGTAATGATTGAAGCCGCCAGAAGCGGGGGATGACGCCCCAAAAACGCGCGAGCAACGCCCAGCCAACGGCCGCCGTCATCCAGCCGACGACGTTCATGTTGACGACAGATACAACAATAGTAGCAACAACAACAACAAATATATATATATATATATATATATATGTATATATAGTAATTGACAACGGTACTAACACCAGATACGACGAAATGATAATGATGATAGTGACTAGTCTTAATAAAAATAAAATGGTGCTAGGAAGACACTATTGAGTTGATAGAGCCCACAACAATAGCAACAACAACAACAAGAACAACAACAGCGACAGTAAAAATCATAACTGACAACGATGCGAACAGCAAAGACGAACACGATGATAATGATGATAATAGTGACAGTACTAATAAAAAAAAAACGGTGCCAGGAACACTAGAGTTGATAGAGCTAACAATAATAGAAGAGCAATAACAACGGCAACAGCAGCGCCAAAAACAAAAATGTTGGTCATCACCACAACAACGTTAAGGGCGCTTCTACAACACGCTTTCTTTATTTTCTCTAGACGTGAATGGCCATGATCATCACGGCATCATTGGGCGGCCAAGCCATCGGCGATATTGATAAGCGGCCGGCGACATCGTGATCGTGAGCGACAATGAGCACGACGAACGGCTCAATGACTCAATGATGCATGAGCGGGCGTTTGCGGTGCCGCCGATTACGGCGTGCACTTTCCTGCCGAATTTTGATGAAAGGACGGACTGACGAAAGGCTGATTGTCCGAGAGGCTGGCTGACGCACGAAACAAAACTGGGCCAAACGAAAAGCATAGCTTGCCGGTAATAGTGAAAGTAGTTAGAGTTGTTATCTTAGTAGTAATAGTAGTAGTAGTAGTAGTAGTAGTAATAGTAGTAGTAGTAGTAGTAGTGTCGAGTAGTGGCGTGGTGGCTTAAGTCTGCGCCTCGCAACCGGAGGAGACACATAGGTGAGCGGGTTCGAGCCCCACCGTTGCACATTTGTATTTATGGGGGTCCGTCTATGAAGCAATGTGAAAAACAGTTCCGTGGACGTTAAATCTTGGCTGAGGGTTAGCCCGAAAACTTTACTTTTACTTAGTAGTAGTAGTAGTAGTAATGATAGATGTACTAGTATTAGTAAAAGGGGAAATAGGAGGAAAGAAAATAGGAGAAGGTGTAGCAACCAGCTATCAACGTCTCAAATCCCATGCTCTCGACGTCACCTATCACAGCATCAAACCCTATGCTCTAGTGCCGGCATCAACACACCCCAGTGTCGGCGGAAAAAACTGCAACAGCAGCAACAACAACAACAGCAGTTATTATTGTTGTTGTAGCAATTGTGGTTGTGATATTAGGCGTGATAGTAATAATAAACGTAGCACTGTAGTTAAGTGTAGCCACTACAAATAGTTAAGGACAGAAGGTACTAAGAAGTAGCGATAATACAGTTCTGTGGTAAAAGTACGCCAAACGGTAGCATAGATACTTGTGAACGCAGGAGAAAGACTCGCATAATCGGGTAATTGTAAGTGAATGTACGAGAAAACTATTCATCGAATGGCCTCTTGCGATGTTGGACCGATCATCGTTCCACTCGCTGCCAATTGTACATTGCGTAACGCGACAGACCCACGGCTCGACCCACGATAGACACATGGCTTTTACATATATATAGAGTAAGTACTAAATATCGAGCGATTTTATTGCTCCTGCTGCCGTCTCGACTATTGCTAACTAATGCAACTAGTACTGCAACTATACTAGTACTGTTTCTGCTGCGAGTGTTCGTATTGTGAATGTTAAAAAAAATTACGAATGCCCGAAATGCATTTCTGCAAATTACCCCGGCGGCTATAAGGAATAGGCGCCATCTGCTCTCGCCCTGCCAGTGCGAGAGCAGATGGCCGCTCTCGGCACATTCGTGTTGACCGTTTTGCTATTTGACTTTTGCTACTATTCTCATTTTTTGCTACTACTACTTATTTTTATTGCTACTGTTTTTGATTGCTACTGCTTTTGTTCATTGCTACAGTTATTTTTGTTGCTACTACAGCCATAATAACAACTGGTAAAACTACTTTTGCGAGACTGAACTTATTAGGTGGCCGTATCGTTGACAATCTACCGACCGCATGACTAGTAAGTGTATTATTAATAATAATAATAATGAGCAAACATATTCTTGTTTTCTATAGTGCACAGTAGCGTGCGTTGTACGTAGGCACAGGCGGAGCACAACATAGCGCCAAAGATGACGATATCGACGCAAGTCGCCGCGAAAGTTGTAGTTGTTGCTATTGTTATAGATCAAGCTTGTGGGGTTCGTTTCGTTCCGTTGTATCGGTGGATTTGCCGACGACGATTCCTGACTAATGGCCACGTGAGTAAACACGGCTGCAGGAGAATCAAAATGTGGCCAAACGGCTCACAACACTAGCTTGTTGAATCATACGACAAGACAACGTCACTCCGCATGGGAGGCAGGCAAGCTTGCGTAGAGCGAACCTCTCAGATATATATATATATATATATATATACGAAATGCTTGCAAGCTCCAAGCGAACGAGCAGGTTAAAGCGCACAGGGAGCATACCGCAAACACATCTCCACCGCCATCCAAGCAAGATGGTAGAGCGTTAGAGGGCGGTACGCTCTATAGCGGGTCGCCGCCGGTGTCATCGCCTAGGTAGTCGTCATTGTCATTTTCATCGTCTTTGAGGGGCATCTTTGAGGCTAGGTCCAGCCAACGGCATCTTCCCGCCAAGCAAGCCACGAACGAATCGTCTGTCCATTCGTCTTTCCTTCCATGCATGCATGCGTGCATACTATTCGATGCTACAATGGATGGGTACAATCAACGCTACCCAATACCCGCCCGTTCTCAGAGGCTGCAAAGCTATCTCCAGGCCGCCAGCTCGCAAGATGTTTGCTTGCTCTGGGATAGCAGGAGAGGAAACACCCCACGACGACGGCGAGCCGTACTTCCCAAAAGCCCCACTTCAGGGGTGTGGGGGGGGGGCAATGTAGCAGCGCGCGGCTCGATACACTTCTACTTCGCGGAATTTCGCTCTCGGACGATGGCTGTGATCGACAAAAGCCAGACAAGTGCACACACACATACACTCACGGCCAGTCAGATATATATATACAGCCAGAGGAGACAGAATGAAGAGCAGACAGATAGATAGATCAGTAGGCTAAGGATGCCGGGGCAACGGCGATCCAATAGACTCGACACAATCGATCAGATCGCAGTCGATGGCTGTACCTCGAGGCTGCATCTCGCAGCTTCGTAGGGGCAGATCAAGAACGAAAGAAAAAAAACAGTAGGGAAAGAGGTGAAACGAAACGTAGGAATGAGAGATACGAACTCGGTCGTCGTTCCAATTTTGGCGGCGCCACTCGCTGGCTTTGTTGTGGGGTAGGTGGGATGCCCCGACGGACGACAATGGCAACGCCGACCTGACCTGCATGCAGGTCGGTGGACATTTAAACTTTAAAGATCGTCGTGCAACCCCGAGTTCGAGGGGTTGCACGTGGTGGCTAGATCGCTCGGTGTTCATTGTTGGAAGTGCTGCTAGTGCTCAACACCCTGTCGAGATATAGATAGATAAATATATATATAGATGTGCGCGACGTCAGGTTACAAAATGCCTTTCTACTTTTTGGGACACAAGAGACATTCGGTCTAGAAGATATTGTGACTCCTACATATATATGGCAGAGATGCTCCCTAATGAAGGGTAGCCTTCAGAGAGGTTAGCAACTATAAATACCATATATATATATATATATATATATATATATATATATATATATATATATATATATATGACGATAATCAATATCGGATCTGCCTAGAGCAGGTTAAACAAACACCGTGATTGGCACCGAATCCACTGGTACTGTTGGTTAAATGATTGGAGACAATCGAAGGTTTACACGACTTGTGAAATCTGCACAGCAGTAAGTCAACGAGCGGTGATTTACGGAGCAATTATAAGCAATCAACATCTTCAGTACAATCAGGTGTGTGCGCAGTAGGTACCAGAACATCTTAACCCTGATCAATCACAAGGCGCAACGAATTAGCCCCAGTTTGTAAGAGTTGGTCTGTTACAGCGACGATTCCGCACTTCTGAAACACACTGCTGCAAAAGAGCGAGCGACGAAGTCGTGGTGCCCCCACTATACACCCGAACCACAGAGAGAGCGAGGAACAGGATTTAAACAACAGTGGCGATTCTGTGCATTCATCAACACTATACATTCATCGATGCACTCACCGACCAAACCTCCTAAAGATAGGCGTGAGGTCGACTTCGACCTCGTGCGCTCTTCGACGAGCCCTTTTCCGCTCAGGAGGAGTCGCAGGAGCAGAGTGGCTATCACTGTCCACTGCACCGTAATGCGAACGTAGTAGTAGTCCTGAGAGATGGTGTTTTGCATTTGTTGTTGTTGCTGTCACTGTCGTTGTCACATTGCTGTTGACGTTATACCGTGCCGGGAAACGGTCAGAAGCTGTTGTTCCCGCCGCCACCACCGCCGGTCCTGGCGCCTCTACTGCCTCTGAAGCACGCTGAACTGCCGCCAATCCGCGCACATGCGGACTCACGAGTGTACACACGAGCACCGACATCACGACATGTATTGGCACCCGCACCAATGGCACCCGCCAACAACCGAACGCGCGTTGCGCTGTCCTACGATGATCTGAGCAGCCTTTGCAGGCCCGGCGCGTTCGTTGTCCGGCGCGGTGCCGCGGCGCGCCGCGGGCCTGCGGCCGCGACCATGTCGGCCTTGTCGACATGCTCCGCCCATGACCCGCACGCGGCTCGAGGAGGGTGGCGGGAACAGCAACAACAGCAATGGAGCAGCAACACTTACGGCAGCAGCAGCAACAACAGCAACAGCGGCAACACTCTCTCCCAGGAGGTTCTGTTTCTCTCATTAGCTGGCTGTCTGGTAGCTCAACTCGGCAGGCCGCTGTGGGGAGCCGAGAGATAGGGGGGAGGGTTGTGTCCTTAGTGGAGAGGAAAAGTAAGAGGATGAGGAGGAGAAACACATCGACGACGACAAAAGCAACAACAACAACAGTACCAACAGCAACATCGACAACAACAACGGCAACAACAACGGCAACAACAAAAACAGCAACAACAACGACATCGACGAACCAGCGGTGCCGAATAGCCATGATCAAGGCGGTTGAGGTTTCCGCCGCCGTCGCCTCTCACAATAACAGCGCCAGCCAGCCGCGGTCCTAACCGAAGCCGCCGCCACCGCCACCGCCGGCGCCCTCATCAAGAGCAACAGCAACACTCCGCAACAGCATGAAAGCACAGAAGAAGCAACAGCAAGATTGACTGCCGAAGTAGCAAGTAGAAACAATTGTACACCAACCAACGTACGCGCGCGTAGTACACTGCCTGTGCCACAATTGGACGCCCAGTGACACCAGTGCATACCCGAGAGAGAGAGAGAGAGCTTGCTGCTCCGTTTAGTGGTGCTCGACAGGTACAGAAGTAAAGAAACAACAGCAGCAGCCGAAGCAACAACAGCAACTATAACAGCAACGGAAACAACCTGTGCCTCGGACTATGCGTCTGGCGACAGTCGGACAGTCAGTCGGACAAACCCGACCACCGACAGGGGGGCTATAGACGGGTGGACGGCAGGGGTACACGACGAACGAATAAATAGCAGAGACATTTGCTTGCTTATTCCCCCGTATTCGTTTTGGCTGTTGTTGCTGCTTTTGCTGCTTTTGCTGCTGCTGCTGCCGGTACTCGGTCCGTTGGGTCGATTGGTGGGTCCCTCGGTTGCTCTGCCACTCAGTAGCGGTCGGTGGCGGGCAAGAATGCTGGGCGGGCCATGGGCGCACGGAATGCGCACGGAACCAGCACTAGGGTCGCTGGGGTAATGGCCTTATGCGAGGAATAGGAGGAGATACGGGGGCTACGGATACAACCCAGGGTAGAGACCGGAGAGTCACAATGGAATAGTGGAAATAGCGCTCGAGAGTCAGAGAGAGAGAGAGAACTAGAGAAAGCAAGAGAGATATATAGATAGGGAGAGAGAGAGAGAGAGAAATCGAGATCAAGAGAAATAGAAACTCAGCAGTGCAGCTCGGGAACCGGCAGACAAACGACACTACTTGTAACAACACTACGACATCTACGACAGTCCATGGTATTGGGGGGTTGCTATTGCCGATGATGGTGATGGTGGTGATGGCGATGATGATGATGCCCCCGAAGACGACAAACAGAACTCATGTCAGTACTGCGTGTCCCGCCCGTCTGTCCGTTTGCCTGCAGTACAGGTAGGCACTAGGTCGTTAGATGAGGGCAGAGTGAGCTACCATTACTACTACTCCTACTGCTACTCGTCTTCATCTTCCGAGGACGACGACGAAGACGTGCCAACCACGCTTGCTGTTTCCGTCTGTTGCAAATCGCAAACCCGACTCAACGAAGTTGGCCTGGGCATCGTTCTCTGAGGTGGAACGTCGAATATGTCTCTGTCTCTCTCCCATCCTCTGCTCTTTTCTCTCTCTCTCTCTCTCTCTCTGTATGCATGTATCTGTTTGTATATATATATATATATATATATATATATATGCGTCTGTAAGTCATCATTCGGCGCCTCGTACCCCTCCCGTGCTGAACACACAGTCGGAATGTGTCAGCCGGCTACGGATTGCCATTGCCGCCATTTGAGTAGGCTGCGCTTTCGATTGCAAACAACACCAGACCAGCCAGCAACAGTGCGAACCAGCAGCAGCAACAACAACGACAACGACGACGACTCGCAGACAGACTGTGTATAAAAAGGTAAAAACACGAAACGATTCGAAACAGCCACCACTTCTGCTGTTACTGCGAATTAAACCCTACGAATGCTACGTATACTGTGTGTGCGTTGCCTTGCTGCTGCTGCTACTGTTAGCAGCCTTAAGTGTAATAGGATATAAAGAAACACACCGAAATAAATTTCGCACCACGACCACGATGTGCGACAATGTGTGAAACAGAGTCATGCCGCCGTGCATCGCAGGAACGTGGGCCAACTGCCTCGACATGAGGCCGGACTGCTCTGTCTGCAACAACAACAACAACAACTGAAACAACTGTTAATCACGCGAACTAATCGCGGCGGGCGCGCGAAACGCGACAAAATCAAGCCGTCGTTTTGTGCTGTCCTCCGTGTATGTATCCATGTATACATGCACAGAGGACAGCACATTGCACACATGTAATATATATATATATTTATATGTATATATATATATATATATATATTTATATTTATATGTATATATATATATATATATATATATATATATATTTATATGTATATATATATATATATATATATATATATATTAGATCAACCTCGAACTTCAATCGCGTACATTGAATTGCACCATTCGAACGGACGGCGCAACGACGACGATGATTGGCAACGATCCGTCATTGTTATTCAGTCTACAGTATTGGTGTATTGTCGCATCTTTTAGTGGCGGCATATTACCTATGTGCACTCTCGTGCACACCCACGAACAAAAACGGTATGACAGCTTACAGCAGCATAACGTGAGAGCTAATGAGCCACGACTGGCTTCCGACCATACTGAAATTTCGAATAATGACGAACGCTGAAGACAGCTGAAGAAGGCACACAAGGCCCCCCATGTCGTGTGCTCCGCTGTCCTGTCCGCTGTCTCCCCAGGCAGACAGGGCAGGAAGACAAGACAAAGACAAGATGCGCAATCAATCGCGCGGTTGTTGCTGAGGCACTGCTATCCTCGGCCGCCGTAAAGCTTTTTAGCTTAGCGCCCACACAGTACGAACGAAACGAAACAAAAACATCCAGGGTATTGCGTCAATGAAGATGGACTTACCCATCTATCCATCCCCTTAATAAATGCGCTAATTAAAAAATAACCAGCCGGAAAGAAACGTGTCCAGGTGGTGGAGGCCGTTGAACGCCGACGCTGCCGGTCAAGACGTCGCCGACGACGATGACGAAGACAACAACAAGATCACCTGCGACTCGATGAAAGTGGCTGCTGCTTCTGCTGGACAAATGGGACTGATGTCGCTGATGGAAGCGACTTCTCTTTTTCCTCGTTCTCGTGAATTGACTCTCACTTGCACGAGCATGGCAAGTGGTATGGCGCATAACGCTTGACTTACTCATCCACTCACTGACCCTGACCTAATAATAATAATCCTAGGAAACCCAACAGTCGGCGGCTTACAACCGACCCGAGCAGTAAGCAGTGTAGAAATATCGCCGCACGCTATACAGGGCGAGCAAACACAAAGAAAAACAATAGTAGCATAGCAAACACTGGATACATGCATCTCTAGCGATGGCGGCCATAGTCGGCTGTAATGTATACGTTGCTCAGATAGATATGCATGTATGCATACATGTGCGTGGGAGGGTGTGTACTCATATATATATATATATATATATATATATATGCATGTGTAAATATCAATGCGCACATAGATTTGTAGTTACATATTTAGTCACGCCACCCTCTATTAGAATTCGGGTGCCGTTCATTCATTCATCCATCACGACAATCCCAAGAAGGAATAGGACACTACGAGCATTGCGCTGTAAGCTGCTGCATTTAATATGCCGTGTCTCCGGGGCACAGCTCGCCCGCCCGCATACTCCATAATCGAACATTGCGACACGGAGAAGGGGTCTAGGCCATACATACTACGACAGGATTTTTCGGCATCTGAATGAATGTTGGGGGCTGTCTTAAGGGCTATCTTCTTCTTCGACTTCTTTTTCT
This sequence comes from Dermanyssus gallinae, assembly GCA_003439945.1. NCBI lineage: Eukaryota > Metazoa > Arthropoda > Arachnida > Mesostigmata > Dermanyssidae > Dermanyssus > Dermanyssus gallinae. The sequence goes on along the minus strand of QVRM01005392.1, from coordinate 57,739 downwards.
GCTACTGTTGCTGCAGCTCTTACCGTTTCTTCTTTACCATGTTTCTCTCTCTCTCTCTCTCTCTATATATATATATATATATCTATATCTATATATGTACCGCTTGCTTTTCTTATCTTTCCTTTGTCATGCGGCGCTTGACCGACTGAAGGTCGGCCGGCCACCGAAGAATTGCGCGCCCGTGAGAAAGGCGAAGTCGCTCAGCTGAAGTCGCCGCGGCCTTCTATCACCGACTAGACAGACCACCAAAGCTTGCACCAGCACAAGTACCCAGCCAGTAGCCGCTACTGTTACGAAGACAACCAGCACCCAGCCAGCCAGCCAGCGGAATACTAAAGCCGAATTCCTACGACGAATGCGCCTGTCTGCCATCCCGCCAGCCAGGCGAGGTGGTGAAAAAATTCGATCTGTTGCTGCTGCTGCTACTACTACTACTACTATTACTACTACAGGTTACATGGGTCGAACCACGTGAAAAGGAACAACACACGAAGAGGTCGAGAGAGTTAACACAATAGGAAGAAAGAGAGAGGGGGGGGGGGGAGAGAGAAAGAGCTAACGAGAGAAAGATGCGAACAGAGGGGAATTGCAGAGATGAAGACTGCAAACGAAGACGACCGCAACGACCCCACGAGACTCCAGGGTCAAGGAGCTGGCGGCGCGGCCAAGGGGTCACCAATCGCCCAACCAACGCAGGAACTCTTTGCACTTTGGACAGGTATGCATTTAGTGCGAAGAATCGGAAGGTACTAGCGGAGGAGGTCGCCGCGCCGCGTCCCGGGGCGGAAACACAGGTGAGCGAGCTGGGCAGATTTAAATCCCTCCGAGCCGTCGGGAACGGCACGCGGAACAGGTAGACGAGAGTCTCCTCCTCTCTGCGGCGGGTGCGTGCTACTTCAAGCTGCAGCTATCCTATCTATCGACGAGTAGACCTGGCCTCCCCTGGCATTGTCCGCACAGCATGGACTGCAAGGTCGACATCAGCACAAAGGGCATTTTTCTACACGTGTAACACATACCATACACAGGCTGAGTGTTTCTCTGCATTGGGAATACCCACAACACAGGCACATTTGTGCTGGATTTGACCTGTTAGAGTGTAGTTGGTGTGTAGAGCCAAACACCTGAGAGCAATTAGTGCCTTCATTAATAGGTCGTGTGTGTACAGCCAACACTCATAGGAGCTAACAGTGTACATATTAATTCACAGGCACTTATCTAATTGGTGCACACGGAGGATGAACCGCGAGGTGTGTTCAAAAAGTATCGCGACTTGAATTTTCGCGGGTTACGTATATTCGAATTTCGATTTTTTTGTGGCGTTATGTTGGTACTCATGTCTCTCACTTATGCCGACAAGCTCGGCCATTTTGAATGTTCACTTAATTGTTGACAGCTGCTTTGCTTGCACGTGTTTTGGATCGTCTTCGATTTTTACCTATTCAAAAGAAGCTACCTTGGACCGAAGCAACGTTTATCGGTGGTACAAAATGTTCTCAGAAGGCCGAGAAGATGTGAACGACGAAGAGCGTGCCGGACGCCCGAGCACTTCAACAACAGACGAAAAAATTAATGAAGTGGAGAAAATGGTATTGGCCAATCGTCGAATCACCGTTAGAGAAGTTGCTGAGGACCTAAACATATCGATTGGCTCGTGCCATTCGATTTTTATCAATGATTTGGGCATGAGACGGGTCGCCGCGAAATTCGTACCAAAATTGCTCAATTGCGACCAAAAACAGCATCGCATGAACATTGCTAATGAGATGTTGGACTCTGTCCGCGACGACCCAAATTTGCTCCAGAGGGTCATAACTGGTGACGAATCGTGGGTTTATGGTTATGACGTGGAAACCAAAGCTCAATCATCTCAATGGAAGCTGCCGCACGAACCAAGACCGAAAAAAGCGCGCCAAGTTCGGTCGAATGTGAAAGTTTTGCTGACAGTTTTCTTCGATTGCAGGGGCGTGGTGCATCATGAGTTCTTGCCACAGGGTAGAACGGTCAATAAGGAATATTACCTGCAAGTTATGCGCAATTTGCGCGAAGCAATCCGCCAGAAACGCCCGGATTTGTGGAAGAACAAAAATTGGCTTTTGCACCACGATAACGCCCCTGCTCACACATCGTTGCTTGTGCGCGAGTTTTTGGCCAAAAACAACACTAATGATGCCGCAGCCACCGTATTCCCCAGATCTGGCCCCCTTTGACTTTTTCTTGTTCCCTAAACTGAAGAGGCCCATGAAAGGACGACGTTACGCTACGCTTGACGAGATAAAGACGGCATCGAAGGAGGAGCTGAACAAGATAAAAAAAATGGTTTTTTGAAGTGCTTCGAAGATTGGAAAAACCGTTGGCACAAGTGTATAATATCTCATGGGGATTACTTTGAAGGGGACAAAATAGATATTCATGAATAAATGAATAATTTTTGAAAAAACACAAACGTCGCGATACTTTTTGAACACACCTCGTATATACTAAGAACCATAAACAACACGTTTGAACACTGTTACATCGTCAACTGTGTACTAGTAGATATTACTTTCGTTTACATTAATGGACGTAAGTTAGGCATTCTGATGGCGGTTTACATGGCGCGCGCCGGTCGCTCTGATGCTGGCTGTGGCGCTCGTTGCGGCTGTTATTGCTGTTACTGCCCCATGGCCACCCCCGGACGAAGACTATGATCTTCATCAACATCAACGCAACCATTATCGACGTCATCGTGATCAGCATGAATACCACCATATAAAAAACTATATCCGTGATAGCCGCAGCTGACTCAGCACGCTGACGCCGCTCAAGACGGGCGCTACAGGGCGTGAAGGACCGTCAGCCGTGGCGCTGGGCCGTTATTGCCATGATTGTTGCTGCTGTTGTTGTGGTTGTTGTTGATAGTGATGTTGAGGTTGTTGTTGATATTGATGTTGAGGTTGTTGTTGACATTGATGTTGAGGTTGTTGTTGTTGAGGTTGCTTTTGATATACATGTTGATGTTGTTGTTGTTGTCGTCGCCCCTTCCCCTGTTGTCGGTAACCCTGCAGCTTTCCTTGAGACTGAGTTTTTGCCTCGTGTTGCACGCGTGATCCTTACGCAAGATGAACAGAAACAAACAAGGCCATAACCTCGGCGGTCCGCCAACAAGGCATTAACGATCTGAACGAGCCGACGACCAACGAACCGAGGAGTCGTAATAGACCCAACGGCCAACGGACTAACAGACGCCAAGCAATGGCAAGCAAACTTTTCGTTTGACTGAGTTATGCTTGCTCAACTTCCTCTACCGATCTTGGCCTGTCTCGTCACTCACTCAAGCACTCACTGTCGGACGCGACGCACAGGCAATGGCGGCGACTACAAATAACCTAACGATGCTCCTAGCTTAGTGCAACAGTGCTGCGACTGTCACTGTTGTTACCAATACTTAGCCACAGTTACTGAAGTCTGATACTATTTAATAATAATCATCATTACACTTGGTTGGCGTTGCGCTATGAACAATCATCTTGGCGACTGCAAGCGGTTGTTACGACCAATCGCTAGTCTTAGTTCTCAAATTTCCAAAAAAAAAAAGGATCCCTGTTGTCAACCCACCTCGACAAGTACCCGCCGAGTTCAGGAAACGGAAAAAAGGGAGGAGGGGAAATAGTATGTATAGGGGGAAAGAGATGTTTCTACCTAGAATTACTGTTGCTACAAGGAATTTCTAGTAGCTATGTGCACACCACAAAATTTCATCCTCCTCTGGTTGCTGCTATGATGGCTACCGCGCCATGACGTGCCCCGTCCCAGCCTCCCTTCTCTATGCGACCTCCCGGCCGTCGGGCTGCAGTTGTTCCGTGATTTATCCACTGTAGAATCTATTTCGGCAACAGCAGCAACGCCGAGGTCTTGGCGGTTGGTTAGATAAGGCGGCAACATCTGAAATGATGTGTCCATGGCTCCATCTTCATCAAGCAGCAACCCAGCATCGATCAGCAATCGAACACACGATTCACGCACTGATCGATGAGCAAAACGATGTTCAACATGACGACTGCACGATCGCGTCAGCTTGCATTGCCCGTTGGGCGATGGGGTCAGAACTGCCGATTTCCGGCTTTGTCGTCGGTGGATCGACTCCCCAATTCACGTTTATGTCGTTCCTGCTTCCCGGTGATTGGCATGACATTCTACTGAGAAAAAAAGCGAACAGCTAGCAAAAACAAATTAGAATCGGCTACCTGATTGATAAAGTCGACAAAGATATCGAAATGACGGAGCGACGAATTTCGTTCCGTAGCTCGTCCGACAACCGACAACAACAACAATAAGCAGCATCGGCAACAACAACAACAATAAGAACAACAGCAGCACAATTATTCACCTCAATGTATGTCGCTGGGCCTAGGTGTTGTTATTGCAAGAACAACAACAACACAATCATTCACCTCAACATATGTCGCTGGGCCTAGATGTTGTTGCTGCTCTTGCTATTGTTACTGTCGTTGCTGCAGATGCGACTATCCTTGATTGACGCTGACCCGTTAATTGTCACGTGTGCTGTCGCCTCGCCGGCGACGAAAACGCGACGAAACAGTTTCTTGCTTTCTTATTCACACCATATATATAAATACACATATATACATACATCCATACACGAAATGTATAACAGATCCGAAAAATCCGGCGGCCACGCATACGACGCTATTTATGCGCGCAGCCCACCAGCTGGGCGCTGAATCAATCTCTGAACGCGTTCGCGGCTCTGTCTGGAAGTCGACAAATACAGTCGTTCCAGCACAAAGCAAACCGAACCGAAAGCCACCGCCACCCATGGCTATTTTTCAACTCGTGTTTCCTTTTCTTTCTGTATGTCTCTCTCCCTCCCTGTCTGTCTGTCTTTCTCTCTCTCCCTCTTTTACCCAATCTATATCACTCCGGCTCATACTATTCGTTTTGATTTCTCTTGGTTGCTCGCCAGTCACTCTCTGCCGTCTCTCGTTATTCTCGTCCCCCACCAGCTTATCTCTGTCTCTGTTTGTCTGGTATGTGTATGAGTGTTAGCGCGCGTATGTCTTTCTGTGTGGTGTCGCCGGCGACCGTTCGTTTGGTTCGATACGTGTATAGCACGTTTCCTCCATGTCATAGGGTCGCGGGGGGAGTGGCGGAGAAGGAGTGTAAGTGAAGGGTAGGGCTCGGGGGGGGGGGTGCTGGGGTACCCGACATCGCTTTCGTCCTCGAGGCTCAAAGCACATTGCAGCCCCACAATGCCAAGAAGAGGGCACGGCGGGAAGACCCATGGCCATGCATGCATGCGGATAACGCGTTTGCGTCGATGTTCGGTCGCGATACGAACACACGAACCGCCGGATACGACGCACGGCGTCTTCACCGTCCGACGTCACCTCAACGGCAACCCGGCGACCGCTAACCCAAGCCGATCCCGCGCCGGCACCGCGTTGGACTAGATTTGACTCTTTTTTGAAGTAGGTAACTAGACAGTTGTTGTTGCGATTGTTGTTATCGTTGTTGTTGTTGTTGTTGTTGTTGTTGTCGTTCAATCGAATGGCCTAAATTCGTTGTCGTTGCTGCTTCTGCAGCGATTTCGTTGCTAAATTTCTCTTACTATTACGATACTACTATTACTACTGCTACTACTACTACTACTATTACAAACGATTGCTTGACTAGACAACTACATGTACATCTGTTGTACGGTTGTGCATTGCATTTCGCAGTTGTTGTTGCTGCTGCAGATATTGTGGTTGTTGTTGTTGCTGCGTATGTTGCTGACACCGAGTGGTGTTATTGTTGTTGCATGCAGCCGGCTACAGCGGCCGTATCCCAGCACCATGTGATTGATCATGATGGTAATGAAGATCACGGTGGTAATGAGGATGACATTGACGAATGTCGTCAATTCGTTGCTGCCGCTATATCATCTGGTATAAGGCAAACGTGAGTTGAATAGTGATTTGCACGAGAAAGAGAGGGATAAAGATATATATATATATATATAGAGAGAGAGAGAGAATTGAAGAAGAAAGCAAAGAACGAATGTTCGCTAAACCAGGCAATAACATACCAACCGCATCATAGCGGCAGCAGTAGACATACAAGATATCACTAGTCGAAAGCGTGAGGAGCCAATAGGGCAAACGGAAGAAATCGAACGACACGAAGAAGAAGCAGGACAAGAGGAAGAGGAATGGAACAATTCATGTTCCACTGTACTACTTTACTGTAGGCGCAATTCTACAAATGTTACTAGTACGACTACTACTGTCTTCACTGTTTCATGGTTTGACTTCACTGTCTTCACTGTGTCACTGTTTGACTTCACTGTCTTCACTGTTTGACGTCCTCATCACTCAAGCGACAGGAAGCGAGGCGGGGGATGGATCGATCGTTTTTGTTGTCGCGCTTTGCTACTCAACCATCCAGACTAATGCAGAGGAGCACGGCCTCTGCTGGGAGGTTCTCGATTTCAGGGGGGGGGGGACGGACGAAGAACACAGAAGAAACACACCAAAGGGGTCACGGTGCACGATGTGGCGCGTTGCTTCGGCTTACCCCTCCCTCGTACGCACCACCTCGTCACGCCGACCGTCACACTCGTATACGGCCCGCAGTTCTGCGCAAGGTGCAGCGTTTTCCAGTCCTCAAAACAGTAACTAAAAATCAGTCATACATCCTCTCAGTGCAACACGAGGAGGCTCTCGGTCAGCCGTCGGCATCAACATGATCGATTATAGCAAGCTAAAATCACGCCGACACGGCCAACTACCACATCTAACACTATGCGTAAACTTGTGTGGGTGTGAATGATCTCAGCCAACGCGTTCAGCTGGTCAGTTGTTGAGACAGCGTGTTATGCTTAGAGAATGTGCGATTTACATCGTACCTAAGCCGCGTCGTCAGGGCAACCCTAATTGCCTTGAAGATGAGTCCAGCTCAGTGCGCAAAGCCAAGGCGGTGGCGACGACAGCGGTGCCACCCGCAGGGTTTTTGTAGAGGTCAGAGTTCACGTTATGAATTCGATATCGCGTATTGGCACGAGGCAAGGCGACTGCAATGAATAATCGCAGCAGCCGTTTACTGTGGGGAACTCTTGTTGCGCCGCTATACACGAACGTCTTTCACGATACCAAAGAAACGTGTTCATGACATCAGGCTCACGACATGATCCCACAATCGTTCGACAACAAACTATTGTTTATGCTTATTACGTTGTATTATATATATATAAATATATATATATATATATATATATATATATATATATATATATATATATATATATGTTCCAGAAGCGGCAATGACTAGTATGTTTGTGTTCATTGTTCTAATAGAATTTCAGAGTAAAGCGACATGCGCATATATATATATATATATATATTGCTGTTCTCCTCGAAACCACGTAAACTCAAAACGACTATACTAACGAACAACTACTATGACAAGCGTATCCGAAAGTATAGCAGAGCTTGGCAAATCAAAAACTGCACTTACGAATTAGTAAATCATGATGACTGCCTGCTTGTGTTTGTTGTAACGTTCTTTTAGCGCTAGTAAAATGGGGAAACTAGAGAAAATGAAGAACCGGAATCAACACCTAAAACTATTGATCGTTATAGACAACGATCGGTGGCATCGGAACGGAAATCGCAGCGACTACAACGATACGTCGTCGGGTATATTCTACGACTTTGACGACCAGGCACTGCAAACTATGAGCCGAGCTGGTGCGCCCAACTTCTCCTGACCCCCAAACAGTCGCATTTTGTCGACGACGTCGGGTGTCGTGTGTTGTGTTGTTTCTTGTAAGTGTGCGCCGTTGTTGCCGCATGCATTACGCGGCTTGTGTCGAAATCGCCCAGCCAGTCGATCACCGCATCGCGCACAGGCCACACTTCGATATATGATTCAGTGATTGCCAGCTCGTTGTTGCTCTCACCCACTGTCCTGTCCACTGTCTTCCCATGTAGTATACTACAAAGCTTCAGTAAGTCAATTCGAGTGGAAATATCACCATCCAGCTCAAACAACTGCAAATACGACGCACCAAAGGCAAACGCACTCGCTGTATTCTTTATATATATATACATATATATATATATGTATAGTTCGGTGCGGTTTATGCGCCAATATGAGGCAATTTTTACGTGCGAACGCTACTTCGTGCTGCTATTGGGCTGTCACGGTTGGCCGCGATGTCGACGACTACAACGATTTTATTTTGCGAATTTCAAACTTCAAGCAGCTCATTTTCTGCCTGGCGCCGCCGGTATTTTCCACTTGAGTAAGTCGAAGCCGGGTGGTGACGGACGCGTTGCTTCGATGCGTAGGCTCTCCCAATAGGCGACGTTTCCGACGTGACGCGACACTCCCCTGGCGCGTTACTCCTTCAAGTAGACTCATACGAGCTTTTCGTATATATATATATATATATATATATATATATAAGTGTGTGTGTGTGTTTGTATGACCGGCTTTGAGCGGGTGAGATGGCGAATGGAAAATGACAGACTCGATACGGTGCCTTCATTCCAGTAAGATTAGCAAGCGACAGGTGCTCTGCGTAACACAATGATTCGATGAGCGCACCCACTTGTCGTAACTTTTGACGTAAAATTGGCCTTTCCATCGCATTCGTCAACCATAATCGGTAAGACAGCTCACCATAAAGCAAGGTTGTTTGCTAGCGCTGGACTAATAGTCTGATGTTGTTTACCCATACGGAAGTCGAAACACCTTATCGATAAACAAAGGGTTTTCTTTATATATATATATATATATATATATATATATATATATATAATGTAACTACTGCCATTCGGTGTACCTGCATGTTTGATGGCCTACATTTTGAGGTCGAGACAGGACAATTTTACGGTGGCATGCCATTGCCGTGCACTGGAAACGGCGCCGCCTAATCCATGTGACCTCCTAGTCGATGAGGCGTCTCCTATGTGGGTTCCTCGCGATCACGATCTGCCAAGAAGCTGTGTCTCAATCCGCTGTGACTTCATGCAACTCTTGGTACAGTGCTATTTGTCTATTCGGGCGCCCCTATAAAATGTAAGCATTTTATTGAGCTTTTAGTCCGAATCAAGGTTGTACGTTTGCAATTTGGGTCAAATAGTATATATATATATATATGTAGTATTACGTTATGTAGTATTATGTTATGTGGTACAAGTGGCAGCTCAGGATTTCTTTTCGTCGCTCTAGTGACACGCAATACAGCGCTCGAGTGCAAAAGTCACTTTGCAGTAGCTAAGTCTGTGCAGTACGCTCGATAATAGGTAACATCACCTATTGACCGTAGGCTGCGTTTTCTACATATATATATATATATATATATATATATATATATGTCGCTAAAAGTGACAAGCGAACGTAAATATATATTACGCGAACATTGACCGCTTACATAGTTGATTTCATCGGTCGCTACAAAGCACACAGGCAAACCGAATAGCGATAGATAAATGACCATTCGAACAGAGCCCGCGGCTTTGATCAGTCGATAGCCTTAAGGTCAAACTCATCATCGGCATCATTGAAGACGACGGTAACAACGGCAACGCCAACAGCAACGCGCAAGCAAGGCTAACCACCATTAGTAGTAGCAACAGCAGCAACAATGAAAAGCAACAATGGAACAGAGACAACAAAAACAACAGTTGCAGCAGGAACAGCAACAACAGCAATAACAGTAACAACAACAGTGAAAGCAACAACGGCAACAACAACAAAAACTGTAGCAACAACAACATATGCTGCAGCAACAACAACAACAACAACAACAACAATATGAATAGTTACAATACGCAGAACAGTAGCAATGAAAACAGTGATGACTATGAATTGAATGGATACGAATACCTTCATGATTACGTTCAGAGTAAATAACTGACGCCCTCGACTATTGAAATGCAACGCAGGCAACTAAAGACCCCCACTAATTACCCTGCACACACCTGTAACAGATACTGTAATAGAAGCCGCAGGGACACAAAGTAAAGCAAACACCCCATAAAGATGCATTCCCCTGGCCTTTCTCAAACGCCGTCAGATCTGTATTCTTCTGATTTCTTCGAATTCAACCACTATCTCATTCATCTAGTAGGACAGGCGACCTCCTTTGATGGTAGCCCTTTGGTGAATAGCTGTAGGCTCATAGCTGTAATCGTAGCATATGTATACTAAAGAGACAGAAAAATAAAAAAATGTTTACGCATCGTTGTTTGAGCGCCGTTATCATGCGTTCTATACGCGATTTGTCCGTGCAGTCTAGTCGCTGAAATATCGATGACGTTCGATGACGACATGGTGTGTCGACAATGATAATGATGCCACCGCCCTGATGAAAATGGCGGTAATTGCGATACGCACCGGTAAAACAACCGGTGAGTTTAGCTGGACTAAGGAGCTGACGACAGCCGGAACACAGGCTTGGCTACGCACAACCAGAGGTTGTGAAGAATTTAAATAAAGTCAAGAATTCAAATTAAGTCAAGGCTGCCATCATCGACATCGCCGGAATAATCGCCTCGCAACTCATGGCGGTTATTCAGTCGGTTTACTTTGCTTGCTAGCGATCAGGTGGTTTAGGAGGTCCTTGTTTAGGCCCTTGTTTTAAGTGCTTACCTGACAACGACGTCGAAAGCACAACGCGCCCCTAACTAAGCGTCGCTGTGCGAGCATGTCGCTGACATGAGGTTGGCACCTGTGTTCGGCAAAAGTGGCAATAGATCGAGCACTTTGACAACTAATTAACTACTATCATTAAAATATTTATGTATCGGCTGCTTACTGGTATGATTCGTACAGGTTCTTCTTGTACGACAGGAGTGTGACGTTCTTGCGGCTGCGTTCGAAGCGGGTGATTCTCACCGTCTGCGAGTAGGAACTCCACGACATGCCTCCGTACGAGGTCATGCGCATGGTCGAGAACGAATCCATTGGGTCCCTGGTTGCCCCGTGGTTGTGGTTAAGTTTGAACATATGGATGCATAAAGACACACAACACACACACACGTGCTCATGTACAGAGCAAGTCACCTACTGTGTAATCCTCTATATATTTTCTTCACATTCACTCGTAATCCTTTAGTAAGTTTGTCGTATCCGCAGAGCCGATAATTGTTGTTGCTTTTGGATCAGATGACGATGACGATGTTGTTATTGTTGTTGTTGCCAACTCAGTATAGCCATTATCAGTGACTATACGTCCAACGTAGGAACATAAGATCCTTAGAGAGGGGACACAAACACAATTTCAATGCGAGCACAAACGAAACACAAAGAAATGGAGTATACGCGCATACACCTCCTCCTATCTAAGCAGAGGCCGTTGATGCCGAAACACAACATACGCTCACATACACACAGAAACACGACAAGCTGCTTCACATCGGCAATGACGTTTAGTAGCTACACTTTTGCAAACACAAAACTAACGAGCAATCCTATTGACGAATCTCACAATCTTAAAAGGGAAACGCGTCTGGCCGTGGTCTGGTGGGGTGTTTGCATCGCCGCCACCACCACCCCGACAGTGGGCGCGTCGATAATGATGATGATGATGATGTAACTTTGATGTGACCTCCGACGAGGACGATAGCAACAGCTATGACAATGACGGTATCGAGGACAAGGATTGTATAAGCAATAACGACAGCAGCAACAACAACAACAACAACAGCAACGGCTACAGCAACAACAACAACACCACCAACAACAACAACAACAACTACAAGAACAATAATGAAGTACAGAGTGCTAGTAATACTAGTAGATGCTGTATTCGTCGTCGTAAAATGTGAAAAGCTGTTGTATGCCGTCCATCGCCGTCGTCGTGGTCGTCGTCGTCGCCAATCGACGTATCGACGACGTTCAAACCTCGGGTTTGGCGTCTGCGCGCGACAACAGAACGCGCCGTCACATTGCTGTTAGGTTGCGCATGGTGGCGAGGGAACCCACTTGCCCACTTGCCACTCACTGATCAGCTGTTACGGGTCGTAACACACAGTCAGTCAGTCAGTGAGTCCCCGTGATGTCAGTGAGTCGCACCCAGCTGGGTGCGACTCACCGAAGTTTTGTTGTTGACGCGCGATCGTCGGTATCGCCGGTCGCAGCGTCGGTATCGCCGGTCGCAGCGACAGTGCACGCCGTCGCAGAAACAAAGGTACGACGTCGAAACAGTGGCAGCAGAAAATGTCTGTCGATATCGAACACGTAGGTCGTATCGTAACCGCCACCCTATAACACCGTTGGGTCGTCCCCTTTCTCGTCGTGCCGAAACGAAACAAGCACTACTATTCTTTTCTGTTACGGGTCTGCGTACGTGGTATGCGCAATGATTCGTTGAGACGCTCGCTGAGCAAGTGTCGATGAAGTAATGCCGTCGGACAAGGCTCTTCTCTTGTAGCTGTTGCTGCTGCTGCTAGTGTGGTGTCATACCACCATCACCATCACCACAACCACCACCATTACCATCACCACCATCGTCGGCTCTACGATCACTCTACGAGACTGGGCGACGCGCGGAGAGGACACGAATCCACAAGCGCACGCATGGCGGCTTTCGTCACCGTTGTCGTCATTAGCAAGCACCCTCTCGTTCTCATCATTATCATTATCATCATCCTCATCGTCATCATCATCGCCATCATGGTCATCATCCTCGTCATCATTATCGACACCACTGTGACGACCTCCGGCACCACTCACCGTTGCTGTTACGTATGCGGACTGGTGGTGGTACATTGGCCATCACAACCACCACATTCCCGAGTAGAGTGCCACAGCCAAGCAAACTTAAACTTAACTAGTAAAGCGTCGTCTAGTCTAGCCAGGCAAACTATTAATGTTACTATTAATTCGTCGACTTTTCTTCTTTCTCTTCCTCTTCTTCTTGCAATTTACTGCAACTGCGATTAGTACGGTAACAACGGGTCAGGTCGATACAAACACAGCCCTGCCACAGCCACTGAGCGGGCAGAGCTCCAGCAAAAGAAGCAACAACAACAAATGCAACAACAACAACAAGAGTAACAACAAGAAGAACAACAACAACAACAAGAATAGAGACTGCCAGAGCCCCCGCCAGCTGCAGTGGTTGGTAGCTGTTGGAGAAATGAATGGTTATCGCCAAGCAAGCATTAGCGCAGCTCTTCTGCGGTCGCTACCTGGCTAGCTGGCGGGGAGTGGGGTAGCGGCAGCTTCAAGCAACAACAATAATAACAACAACAACAGCAACTCCAACACTAACAACAACAACAACAACAATACCAGTACCAGCAGCAACTGCAACAAGTCCAACTGCAGCAGCGACGCCTTCAGCGGCACGTCGAGACGTCGACAAGCATGACGGCGCCACCAACTAACTGGTTGCTGATGCTGCGGTGGCTGGTTGTAACGACGACAACGACAACGATGTGGTGGCAAGGTAAGAGAGTATAGTATTGTTGTTGTTGTTGTTGCCTTTGTTGTTGTTGTTGCTGCTCTCGCTGCCGCTGCGGTTGTTGTTGTTCTTGGTTCTGCCGTTGCAATTGTTGTTGTTGTTGTTGTTGTTGTTGTTAATCTTGCTATATTTTTGTTATCATTGTCGTCGTCGTCGTCGTTGTCTTTCTTGCTGCTGCTGCTGCAGTTGTTGCTGCCTCTCTTGCAGGAACTGTTACCGCTGCTGTTACCATCGCTGACGTTGCTGGCTGCAGCTGATGCTGATGCTGGTGGTGGTGGTGATGGTGGTGGTGATCTTCTGTGAGAGAGCGTGGCGAGGGCCGCCCAATCGCCCGCCCGCTGCTACCATCTACAGCCAGGCTAGCGGCAGCGACGCCGTAGCGGAGCAAAAGCCAGCTCCTCACGTCTACCTACCGAATCAAGCTAGTTGCATACATAGATAAATACGTATATAGAAAGACAGAAAGAAAGATAGATAGATATATCGAAAGAGGGCTAGAAAGCTAGATAAAGCAAAAGAGATAGAAAACTACGTATATATATATAATATATATATATATATATATATATATAGATAAATACGTAAATATGAATATATAGACTGATCGACATAACCGCGTACAAGCGGCACCAGCAGCAGCAGCAGCAGCGACGACGGCGACAACCCCGGCGATAGTACGTCGGCGGACGTACCACGTACTACGAGTGAACAGTACCAGTACTTTTGTATGCATATTTGCAGTGGTTGCAGCTGGTATTGCTGGGTAGTGAGTGGTATTTGTTGCTGGTGACGTTGTACGCGTAGGTGCAGAACAATGTTTCTTTGGCGGCAAATCAACCAATCAGCCAGCCAGACGACGACCAGCCAACCTGTCAGCCAATACGTCTCTCTGTATGTTTGTCTGTTTATCTGTATGTCTATTTATCTGCTGCTGTGTTTCTGCTTGCGCGCCGCCTGCCTATATCTTTCTGTGTAAAGCTGCTACTGCTGTTGCTGTTACAACAAAAAAAAAAAAAACGCCGCCACCGCCACCACCACTGGGTGCACCGCGGAACAACCGTCGCGACAGACGAGACCGAGACCTACCACAATCAATCGGCCCAATCAGACCCACCACCTCCCGATCCGACCTACAGTCCTCCGCTCTACCAACTGAGCTATCGACGGCACTCCCGATCCGACCTGGCCAGACCAAACCAGACCCAGTCTATGTGAGAGAGAGAAAAAGACAACGAGACACGAGAGGAGACGAACAACGGCAACGACAACGACAGCGAAAACGGCAAAGGCCAACCATCAACCAACCACCAATGAACGGAAAAGGAAAATTTGTCAATTCGGCCACCGTCGAATGAGAGAGAAGAGCCACACACAGAGGTCGAGAGAGTTGGGCGGCCAGCTATCAATTTCTTCGGGCTTCAACGGGCAATCGAATGACGACGCACTCTCCGGCAGGCGAACAAAAGATCGAGAGTTTGACTCCGTCTTGATTCGATGTCTGGCTGGTTGGTTGACTGACGCACAGATAGCGCACGCATGGACGACCCAGACATCACACGGAGAGTCGTCGGACGAGTAGACATAAATACAACGCTTCACACACACGCTCACACGTTGATCGATAACTCGACGACTACTGGAGATAAAGTAGAAGATATTAAGCCAAGATTGTCTGCTGGCCTGTAAAGAGCCGAACTGCTGAAATGTTTGCTGCCAGCATCAGCAGCGGCCGATGCCTCAGCAGTGGCAAGAGCAACTTCATCCCCTCATCATCATCATCATGACTTCATCCCCTCATCATCATCACTATCTATAAGCAGTCAGCAACATCAACCCCCCCCCCCCCCTCCCCGACAAAACCAGTTATTCAACCAACTGTCGTCCTCATACGCTAGGTATACCTTCATAGCCGATATATTGGCATTGTCATTGCACGGTTGTTATTATTATTGCTGTTGGTTTCGCTGATATTGTTGTTGCTGTTGTTGTTGGTGTCGTTTGTGCCGCTGTTGTTGTATCGTCTAAACCACAGCAGCATTGATACCTATATATAACAACTAACCTAGCCCCACTCAGTGAAGCGCGTAACTATCATTACACTTGGCTGTCCGAATAGACACACGCGCCACGCGGCAAAACGCGTACTGACAGAATCATTAGTCGTTACTGTTGTCGCTGATTATTGTCAGTTTGCTGACTGTCATCGTTGTTGTTTTGCTGCTGCTGTTGTTGTTGTTGTTGTTGTTGCTGCTGCTCCTTCTCCTATTGTTGCTGTAGTTGTTGCTGTAATCACTATTGTTGTTTCTCCTCCGGCTGCTCCTTCTGTTGCTGTAGCCATAGTAGGTGTTGTCCCACATAGAACTGCTAACGGCGCTTCAAACATACTTTTAAGCGTCATAAGCGCAAATATTGACTGCTAGGAAAACAAACGACAAACGGAGAGAAATGGAGCAAAATGGCGACAAAAGAAGGCAGGGCGGTGCAGTCAATATGCAGTCGCTTGCAGGGCTTGTCGTTCTCGCTAGGGATTAACTGTGGATAGAGGCGTTAACGCACGAAACACTTACTTAGGAGTCATCATCCACTTACCGCCCTAATACCCCCCACCCGCTTTACTCGATCGGAAAGCGAGCCACTTCCAGCACCGACCAGCAACTGTTGACGATATCAGCTCACCGCTATCATCGCAGCAGCCGGACGACTAATTGCGAAACAGATTTCCCGTTCCCCGCAACGTCCGTTACATAGGTCAACACCACCTCTTCGTTATTTTCCACCTGCGCCGATAGACGTTGAATTGAGTCATTTTGTAAATTTGTAGGCTGTAACTATCGTGGCAAGTAATGCACATCGTGTTCTAAATAGGGAATTCTATTTTGAAACTACCTAAAAGCTTCACAGTAAGCCAATTTTTGTACCGGGCTGGGGGGGGGGGGTCAGAACAACAGTTATGGGCTTGTCGTCAGCTTCGATTATTTACAAGCCCAGTGCAACATCTGACGATCATAAGATATATATATATATATATATATATATATATATATATATAATTTAGATTTGCATCTCCTGCAATCGGTCATACTCATTCTCATAGTCGCCGTCATCATCGTCTTCAAGCAATTCACAATTGTCGACTCGTGGTCGGTTGGCAATGGCTATAACAATTCGAAGGAGATGATTAGTCAGTCGATTTGCTCACACCAGACCAAAGTGTAAGCATGCAAATCCAGTTGACATCCGTCCGTTGTTTAGAAATATCCCTGCTGTACAGTTGGCGCGATCGAAGTCGAATGTCATCGTGACACCAGCTTCTATGCTTCGACAGCAGAGTTAATCGTTGTGAAAGTGATAGAAAGGGGTGTCGTTTTTGTTGTTGTTGCTGCTATTGTTGTTGCTGTTGTTATTGTTGCTGCTGTTGTTGGTGGTTGCGGCGGTGGTGGTGGAGGTGTCTAGACGACGCGATCTACCAGACGACAAGGACCCTGTATTTTTCATACGCGTACCGACGCTGACTGACTGACTGAATGATGATAATAATGATAGCAGACGTAAATATGTGCGAGACTCATTTGGGAAAAATTATCATCTAATTGACCGACCAGTGCATTGTTGTCGTCGTCATCGACGCCATCATCGCCGTCATTACCATCATCGCCGTCATCATTACCATCATCGCCATCATCATGATCAGCATCAAGGCAATCATCAATCATGCCCTATGTAAAAGGTCATCGTATGCACGACGGACCTTTGATTGGGTGGCTAAATGACTAAGTCGGGGAAGGAGTGACGGAGTGGGTCGACCAGCAGTTAGATCTATTGGCGCCGCTTGTTCTGCCAGTTAGTTGCTGCTTGGGTGGGTGGGTGTTTGATTGGTTGGTTGGTTGGTTGGATAGGTGAAGGTCATCACCAATGTTCCGTCGATTAGGCGTCACCGTACCAACCACACTGCAGGCGGGCTCGAAACACCAGCCAACGAGCGGTTTAGGCAGACTGTGTGGTGTCTGCCAAGAAACGCCGCCGCTGCTGCTGTTGCTGCAAAGTCTAATCATCGTACGACTCAAGCGGCACGCCGTGTAACACCACACGTAATGTCAGCCGCTTCGAGCGTAGCGAAGTGGCGAAAGCGAATACACACAAAGGCAGTGTATTCGGCAAAATACACGAAGGCACGAAGCCCACCAACGAACGACAACAATCGAGTGTCGTCATAGACGTTTCGTCGAGGACGCCTGCTCCTCGACGCTCGGGACGCTCAGCTGACTGTTCCGATGATGACTCCTAGTTAAAATAATGCTGTTAGTACAGAATAGTAGTAGTAGTTAGTTACAGAGCGGACGGCATTGTGTGCAGCAATACGACGTGTAGCAGCACAGTATGAGAAACAAATGGATGAGATTTGCACCGCAGAGGTAATGCTGAACTCAGAGTGAAAAGCAGTAGGCTAGACATTTTGTGATTTGTTTCGTAGTCCATGGATTTAATCATAGACGCTGTGTCAAACAGCATGTTTTTCGTGTACTCTAATCATTAAAAGCAAACTACTATAATGAATTAAGTACACGTATAAAAAACATATTTATAACTAAAATTTAGATCCAATGAGGAACTATTTTCGTGCGGAACAATAATGATAAAATACCGCTATATATATATATATATATATATATTTTTTTTTTTGTCTGAATTTGCAAATTTGCAAGCAAGCATGTTCTAAACGAATCGTTTGAAAACAAGTTGACGAAAACCTTCCACCGCTGAAGGCCAGTCGCGCACACAAGCTTAAATGAGATCTTCGACACCGCCAGCAGCAGCGACTGCAGCAACAGCAGCAACAAGCACGAGGCAATTTTTGAAGCACTGTCCTAGATCAAAAAGCTCACGTCAATGACATAATCGGTTAGCGGGAATTACAGTCACGACCAAGTCCGACCGCCGATGAGAACAACAACAACAACAACAGTAACAACTGTAACAGCAACAACAACTGTAACAGCAATAACAACAACAATCAAAGCCGAACATAAACTGATCGTAGTTCGTTGTTAAATTGATACATAAATGCAATGGCAATGAGGACGAAAGTACCTGATCGCCAACGGACGGTAGCAAAACCGCCAACGATACCAACAAGCGCACCAACAACAACACTCGGGAGTTCTAGTGGTGATTTCAAATTGCTTCAACAACGACAACAACAACAACAACAATAATAGCAGCAAACAACAACAATAACGACTACAATAGCAGCAGCAGCAATAACAACAACAATAACATCACACGCCACTTCTACTCCTATCAATGCTGCAGCGACAACATATCAACGAGCGAAACATTGCTGCCATTATGAATGCCCTCCCTGACTGAAATTGGACGATTTGTGGAAATTATTATGGCCTTCCTGTCAAACACTGGATCATGACGCATTTCATAATGAGCCATGATCGCTTCGCTGGTCTGACCCAAATCGGCAATGTGCTCACCACATGCGAGGCTAAGGGCTATACTCACAGTAATAATAATAGTAATAATAATAATAATAATAATAATAATAATAATAATAATAATAATAATAATAATAATAATAATAATAATAATAATAATAATAATAATAATAATTATTATTATTATTATTATTATTATTATTATGACTTGTCAGTAACCAGAATAAGCAAATGGCCAAACAAATAGTTCACATCCTTTGTTCATTTTACTATAGAGCATTTGAATCTCGCCTGCAAGGAACGCCACGTCAACCTTGCCGTTTGAAATACCGTACTAGCAGGTGTCATTCATCCACGTGCCTCTTCGTCGGTAGGCAGCGATAAGAGGCCTATACGGGTTACGTAATGTCTCGCGTTTCAAGGCTTGTTCGTTTGCAGCTCTTTTTATCGCGTCAATCTGCTATGCATACTTAGAGTTAACTAATATGACCTATGTGCGACGCGATATTTGTAGAAAAGATCGCAGACCAGCCGAAAGCCTAATACAAAGACTAGGGGGGGGGGAGGCAGAAAGAAATGGTCTTTAATTTTAACGTATGATCGTACATCATACGCCTTAGGAAAAGCGTTTTTAATGATGGTGAATGCGCAGTTCTCTCTGACTTGCTCCGGATACCTTTTAGTAGCGTGACCGTGACTGTAAGCATCGGTCTGATGGCTAGCATTTTTGTTAAAGGCTTGTGGTGACAGTTCAGGGGAAGACGGGAAAACAAGGGACATCTGCAATCTTCGGTCGTATGACATAAGGCGCATGCAGAAAACGTAGACGAAATGTCTACATGACGACTCTAGAAGCAGATAAGTAGGATAGAGTGCAAATCATGATATAATATTTATAATAATAATAGAAGTAGTAATAGAAACATAGTTAATTTAATACAATTGTAAGCATTGTAAATACCAATCAAAGTAATAATAATAACAATATTAACAATTGCTATTATTATCCAGTCATAGCCATATCATGGTGGTGGTGGTGGTAGTGCTTTGTCGCCTTCTTCATCATCATCACAACAACAACAACAACAACAACAACAACAACAACAACAACTATAGTCGATCGACACAGAGATGATGGACTTCATGAAGACTATGATGCGTTAATCTCGACTGTTGCGATGAGGCTGGCTAGCGACCGACCCACCAACCGACGGTACCTTCGCCAGAATGTGATGGACACATCATGACACGGTCAACAAACAGGACACCTGTCGCACGAAGATCGAATTATAGCCACTCATGACGACGAGCAACTGTCAGCAAATAAATCCGTCACTCGGGCGAACCAAGGGGATGGTCGTAATCACGCTGTTGATGCGGCGGCTGCTATGGCCGACGCCGCCGCTAGTACGACTGCTCCGTATTGCCAGAGTGGGCTTCCGCCTTTTCTGTATGGTGGTCGAGCCAGGCTGAGCTAGGGAGGAAGAATCATGTCTTCTCAATCGCCGATCTTCTCCGAGATGACAAGCGAGCGAGCAGGCGAGCAAGGGAAGTAGGTAGGGAGCGAGGGCACAAATGCAGAAAATCAGTCGGAATCAGCCTGACTTCGTCTTCAGGCCTCGTCCACGTCGAGCCAAAGTCAAAAACGATCTGCGACGAAGCGGCCGTTGTTAGACGACCACAAATTAAAGTCGACGACGACGACGACAACGACAACAACAACAACGACGACGACGAAACTGACGAGTCACGTAGGTGGTGGAACACAAAGAAGAGGTGATGATAACCTTTCATGTAACGCAGCAACAAGGTGACAGATATAAACTTGGCGGTGTCTTTGCCTGCACACATTCACAAACGTGTGCAGTAGAACACACACACACACAAGTACGTGCATTGATTGATTGATACCTCGCGAATGGGAGCAAGCCAGCTGGCTACCCCGTATAGGAAATACAGGAAAAAAACATGTGCATGGAAAATGCCGTCATTGTTCATCTCAAGATTATCACAACCACCATCATCATCGTCGTCGTCGTCGTCCTCACCGACGACGACATCATCATCATTCTCATCATAAACGACATCGTGACCCCATCGTGGACAGAATCTTTACCGATAAGGACAGACCGAATTGGGGGGCGAACTTTTGAACTCGAAGCTCATTAATCAAAAAGTGTACGAGCGGGCAAATGGTGAGGTGGCCTAATGCGGGCCAGATGCGCACTATCACCGCATCGAGTGTGTCGGGCAAACGTGGCAAAGATTGTCGTTGCGACAATCTTGGCCACGTTTGCTCTACAGCCACAAAAAGATGCGTCCAAGCGATCAGCCGAACGGCGAGCATAAAACACCGCAGATTTAGCCGTTGCGACGGGGAAATGACAAGCGGACGAAGTACGGGGGCAGGAAGGAAAAATGGAGTGGATGAAGTGGCTGGGTGACGAAATTTTCCATCGCTTTTTCCTACGACCAGATAGTGAACACAGCGGACTAATCCAACTGGGCAAACTCGCCGTATACACAACTGTATAATACAATTAAATATAATATATTGCACGGTGGGCTACGTAACAATGGCGTGACGATAATGACGATGATGACAATAATCAGTTAAGAAGTCAGAAAAGGAAGAAATAATCTCGTCGACCAGGATTAGCAATTAATTATATTTCGTTGATTCGACACTAGCAGCTGCAGCCGTTGCGGGAGTTGACCAACAGACAACCGAATTTGTGAGCTGGTCATGGCTGCCTACTAAGACCTAGTTGAGTACAGTATACGACCGTATACGACCTAACAGTACTCTGCGTAGGTTAGAGCAGTAGTACATTGGCGTCTACTGTGCTGTCCGTGCTGGGATTTCTGCCCTGATTCTGTCGTTCCAATGGTTGTTATTGCCCGCGCACAATAACCACATACGAATTCATCACCCTCGTGGGCGGCGAGCACCATCGCGAACAACGACCCTTCGTCATTAGCATAGCCGCGATTGACAACGACAATGTCCGTAATGGTGGCGATGACTATAGATGTCATGTCTTACGAAGAGTACCAGCAACCAGTAGACGAAACATGATTGAATTGTAAGAACAAACATCGTTCATCCCAGTTTTGGCATAATAGATATCCTTATTCGTTCGTATATGCGTGTTTATTCTCTCGTTTGTTGCGGTGGGCATATATCAACTAGTTTCAAAATATGCACATATTATACAGATTTCGTATCAACAACAAACAATATTACGACGCTTCTCGGCACCTCTCCGCGCGTATGGAAGACGTGGGCGTTGAACGGAATGAATATGTTGCACTCGGAACCGGCTTCTCCCGCCCCCCCTCTCATACATTATCAGGTCGTCTGCATAAATAGCGTAACGCAACAGAAAATCTCGGCGCTCCGAGGATATTTGCTCAGGGAAGTAGTCCCGCAGAACGGAGAACAGTAGGAACTTCAGATGATTACCCTGCGGCAACCCTGTAGTTTGCAAAGAGGGGGGTATTCGGAGAACCCGTCATCGATAGTAAATCTGTTCCTCTGGAGAATTGCTGGGAGCAAGCCCAACACCTTTGAGAGTATAGCCACGCTTAGAAGGAGGAGGAGGAGATCGATAAGTGCGACTCAGGCCAAACGCAGCTTTGATGTCCTGCGGTAATTTTTCGGCGAGAAAGTGTTTCGATTTCGACAACCCAGCAGGCCGCACGTAACCTGCTCTGAGACAGATCAGTGAACCTTGCCCTCCACAAAGCACTTATATATATATATATATATAGATGTCGATTAAAAAGTAAAAATGAGCACACGCTTGAGATAGACGGCGCACTATCGTACCGACTGGGCTCTGTTCTTTAATGCGGCCAGTGAAGGAGAAAATCATGCCGTCGGATCCATATATATAAACACGGCTAGCGCGCGGAATTGTTTATTTTATTTTACGTGAGGCTGTTATTCCTGTTTTTCCTCTTTAAATTTTTATTAATATTTATAGTATTGTCTATGTTGATCTACGTCTATGATGATGATGACCCGTTGTTCGAATCGAATTCGGTTTCTCGCCGGCGGCGGCTTTGCGAATTTATGGACTCGATTAAAGTCTTGTTTGTGGTAGACTATTGTAAAAACAGAAATATCAGCAGTATATCCGTTCGTGTATAAGAGAAAAAAAAGAACTGTTTATATTACAGACTGGTAACATAGTGGCACAAAAACAACAAAAAGGCTATTTAGATTGTAATCGTAAGAGTAGTGCGCAGCAACAATCATCACATTTAACCTCTAACTAGAGAAGTCGTGGTGTGGTGAAACAGTAATGCTCACAACTTGTGATTGTTCAACTATATATACTATATACATATGTATACATATATAGTTAAACGTGATCGCCTAAACCAGGCTTGTGTTGTTTCTATATAGGTACAGATCGCGGAACTGTCCGATGTGTGTTTTCGCTTGGAAAACAAAACAGGCTATAGACTTTTGGACATTGGCCGTAATATTCGGGAACGTTTACTGTTGTTGCTGCTGCTGCTGCTGGAATTTAACTAAACAGTGCGCTGTGCTACAGTCAGTCAACAACAAGCGCTACGTAGAACGAAAGGCGTACAAAAAAGACTGCTCACGACGAACGCGGCAAAGTATGTCTCATGCCGACGTAAAATGACGAATCCAAACGACTCGTGACGAGTCTGGCTCCCTTCCTCCCGCCAGTGCCAGGCTGACAGGGGTTCTCAGTCAGGCAATTCTCAGTCATCTGTTCTGTTTTGTTCAGCGAAACAGCACCATCGTCATCATCGTACCAATAACGCGCGAGTGTTATCCATCGTGTTAATACAATATATGTAGATGACACTAGCCAGCCAGCCAGCCAGCACACGACGTCATCATACGAACACACCACCGCCATACAAAGCCAAGAGCGCGCGCAGTGTCCGGTCGATGGATGGCGATTCGATCGACGAATTCGCTAAAGTTCGATTCGTTGAGCAGAGAGTAGATGCGCATGTTGTAGTTGCGTGTGGCTATGTACGCATACGCTGGCACGTGTGTATGGATGTGTGTATACGTGGAGCATCGAGCAGCTGGGTCGTAGCGAGAATTAGAAGGCGGGCGATTAGCCCGAAACGCAACGGTATTGGGTAAACGGGCGCAGGTAGGTAATCGCGGAGCGAATGCCATTCTGTTGGCGCGCTTCTAGCCCGCCGACTTGATCACCGCAGATCACATCACAGCTAAACAGACGGACGGGCGGCCAGAGCAAGATGGAGACCATGGCGCCATCTGGCGGCATGATGCCGAAATTCCTGACTTAAAGCCACTTGCCCCCCTACATTGTATTGTGTGTGCGCGTGTGCTAGAAGTGATAGTGGACGTAGCAATTCAAGCATTGGTAGTTGCATTAGCAATACGAGTATATATATATATATATATATATATATATATATATATATATAATCAAAGGCAGGCGGAATAGCGGAATTTGTCTTGGCTTTTGTTGTTTTGCCAAGGCGCGCCAGAATCGCCAAGAGTTATTGTCTTGTTGATCATTCAGCAACATAGCCCCTCTATCATTTGTTTTTTTTAAACCCGACGTAATTAGTATGTTAGCAGTAGTTGGCATGACGCAGTTGTCAAGGAGAAGTTACATCACACAATGCAGCGAGTGGCAGCAACAACAACAACATTAACAATAATAAACAACTAGTACTAATAAACGAATAACTATAATAGTACCCAGTATCACAGTAAATGTACCGTAGGAGTGTTAGTGAAGGCCGGCCGAGAGTTATGCTAAACGCAGCTATTTAATTATATAGGCAATTAGGAACAATGTGTGTAACTTTGCTGGCCATCGCGATCACGGAGGCAAAGGGGGGATGGGGTGAAGGCAGCCACATCATGTACCTGAGTTTTCAACTACGGGCATCGTGATTTGGAGCATGAACAGTATGTACATAACTACACCTACTAACGAAATTACAATTTCTTCTACGAGACACGGGTAGCAACCGCGAGAGCGAGGGAGAGAGAGAGAGAGAGACGGGGAAAGAGGTGAAATGTAGAAGAAAATTGAACAGGTCTGGGGGCTAAAAGCGAAACGTCTCTCGAATTGTAATAGTACAAGTACCTGAAGCAGCAGTAGCTTTGTTCTTATGGTGGGTATTGTTGGCTAGCTCGATAGTAGTAATGCTCAAAGAAGCTTGACCAGCGTGTTTCGTCGTTCTCATCGTCGTTGTCGTTATTGTTAACGACGTTGTTGTTATTGTTAACGCCGTTGTTGTTGTCGTTGTTGTTGTTGGCGTCATCGTCGCCGATGCCTCCTTCGAGGCGCTCATGATGCGGTTGTGCTGCTGTTCCGGATGAGGTAGTCGGTAGTCGAGGGTGGGTGAGACTCGCTGGTTGACGTCGCCACCGGCAAGCCGAACTTCGCGCGCACGCCGCCGCAGCAGCAGCACTTCAACCGGCCTCGCATTGTAGCAAGGCCAGCAGAAGCAACAACAGCAGCAACAACAGAACCAGCACGACCAAAAGCAACAACAACAACAACAACAATAACAGCAGCAACAACAACAATAACAACAGCAACAACAGCAGCAGCAACAACATTAGGTAAAAAGAAAGGTGGACGACAAGTGGACGAAGTCCCCCGAAATTAGCCGCGCCACCACAGTTGAGATAACAAACGTTTGAACAGAATCGTCGTCAGCGTTCGTTATGATGACTATGATGATGATGATGATAATGATGATGATGAGATCATTTTGCTACTCCTGTGACTTCGTTTACGAATGCCTACCGCCTGGCTGACTGAGTGAGTGACTGGCTGGTTACCCGGCTGGCTGGCTGGCTGGTTACCTGTCTGGCCGGCCGCGTATCTTCGCGTATGCGCGTCTACCTGTTTGCTCATGTTGCCAGTGGTGCGCTGCTAGTTAGCAAAAGTTAGCTGGTTCCACCTACCGAAGAAGGGCGGCAGCGCCAGTGGCGACGATGATGATTTTGCTTGTGCCAATCCGCCATCCGTTCGTCTATGGAGGGAGCTTTCCTTTCTCGTTTCTCTTCTCTCCAGCTCACTCTCTCACACACTCTCTCTCTTCTTCTCTCCACCATCTATCTATCTCTTTCTCTTTTTCGCTTTCTCGACGTTTTTTGGTTTTGTTTTGTTTGTTTGTTCGTTCCTTTTGGTTTCGTCGCTGCTCCAGTCTGCGTTTTGTTTTCGCTCGTTTCCGCTGGTGGCTAGCTTTTGTACGAAGCGAAAACGAGACACCAAAAGCAGCGCAAGCCGCAGCAGAAGCAGAAATAGAGGAAGAAGCCGCAACAGAACCAAAAACGACAACGACGACGATGACAAGACGCCTAACCCACCGACCGACCGACCAACCAACCCCGGCGACAACGACGACGAGTCAGCCCGCGGAGGGCGAAACATATAGGCAAAATGGGCAATGGTGCTTTTTGCAATTGGATGATTTTCGAATCGGCACGTTTCGCCAACTACAATAACACATATATGTATGTGTATATATATATGTATATATATATATATATATATATATATATATATATATATATAGTATCAACTAGAGCGAGGTAGAGAGAAGGGAAAATAAATGAGAGGACAAACAATACGCAGAGAGAGAGGAACAAGAACAAATAAATATGAAAGAGAGAAAAGAGAGGAAAACTAAAGCGCTCCCGCGTGCACGCGAAAACAACTGGCGGATAGATGACAGACGATGTCCTTTGAGCTGTTGTTGTTGTTGCTGCTGCTGTTGTTGTTGTTGTTGTTCGAAATGTTGCTTTTGTTGTTGTTGTTGTTGTTGCTGGTGTTCGAGTTATTGCCGTTTGAGTCTTACCGTAGCCACAAAAACACTCAACGTACTCCGCGAGAGCGCAGCGCCGGCAACCAGCCTGCGTGGCTGTGACTACCAGATTACCAAACGGCCGATCGATACGATACAGACAATAATAGCTCATTGCACTTTCGAGTGACGACGACGTTGGTGATTGTGGTGGTGGTGGTGGTGGCGTCATTGCTGATGATGATGATGATGATGGTGGTCATGATAATGACTCTCGCTACCCAGTACGAATGATAGAATGAACAACCAAATTCGCCGTAATAATCTCGCGCGGCGATAATATAGATACATATATAACTACACTAATATTAGAGATCATTCTAATAGTCGCAGTAACAGTAGTAGTAGTAGTAGTAGTAGTAGTGCAGTTCCGATGAAAATGGTTGTAACGTATATTTAAAATAATAATAATAATAATAATAATAATAGTTTTTAATCAGTCAGCCGACCAGCCAGGTAGGTACACAGATATCGAGGTAGATGATAGGCCAGCACCACATAAACCTAACCGATCGCAATTAGTTCAAGCTATTGAAGCTAACAACAGAGACCGCCGAGGCTAACGCGGCGCGGTCGTCGGGACATAAGGGCGCTAGCCACGCCAGCACCGTTGCCGCCGGCAGCAACAACAGCAGCAGCAGCGGCAGCAAAACCTTCCGCAGCATCAGCATCGAACACAGCAACAGAAAGAAAGCAAAGAAAACCTGCTGCTGCTGCTACAACTCCTACTACTACTACTACTACTAGTCTATGTGCTTCGACAGGTGCTTCTCGACGACGCTCACCACTCGACGCTTCGGCTACTATTCGAGTACAACTCGTTACTCGAATCGCTCTCGAACGCAACGATTATGCGAACGAAACGATATCGTCAGCGCCACTTGCTCATCATATCATCAGCCACCGCTTTCACTTGAGCTTTCTCTCTCTCCCTCTCCCTTTCTCGCCTCTCCTCTTCCTCACACCCCTTCCTATCGATATATCTCTCAATTTCTCTCTCTCACGCTCTCTATTATCTCTCTCTCTCCCTCTCTCTCTCTCTCTATATATATATGTATGATGCTTGATCCTTGTGCCTGCGTGTGTGGCTTTTTCACTCTATTGTCCCGTGTTTGAGGCGTGTCGTGTCGCAATGTGCGCAATCCCCGTTGCGTTTTTGGCCGTTTTGTGCAATAACAATTTCCAGCCGATGATGATGATGCTGATGATTATATTTAGCATCGTGATAGTGATGATAATTGTGATGTTATCGAATGCGCATTGTCGAATCTTATATATGGAATCAATAGCAGCAACAACATTTCAACGAAAACGGAGTGCGATCATCAAGAAACTAATATATATATATATATATATATACACATAGCTGCCCCTTTATCTATATATTATATATTATGATATAAGCATACATACGTATATAAAATGTGATATATATATATATATATATATATATGACAGTTTGCGTTTGCCTTTTGTCGCACTCGATACCCCGTCACTCGTGTATTGAGCGCACGTTAAGAGAGCAGCAGACTCTCTTTTCGCTCATCGTTGTTCGTTGACTGCCACTGTGACTGGCCAGTGACGATGATTGCATTCAGCTCAGGTCATCGTCATGATCAACGCCAGCAGCACAATTCGAGCTCCGTCCGTCCAAACCTTTCTTTCCAAACCCCCAACTTCTCTCCAAACTACCTCTACTTCTACGTCTATTCAACGACGAATTGTGGCATATTCACGAAATATCGCTCTGTCAATCGCTCTCTCGATCGATCGACAACAGACTCAATGCGGTCTGTCAGCTGCATAGCCTCTCGATAGACTCGATTCGACCCTCGACTTCGAGCGTTCGCTATTGCGACTGCTGTTTTCGATTCGACCGAGCGACTGCTGCTGGTTATGTGTCTGCCTGGCATGGGCTTCTTTTCCGTCGTTTGCTGCTTACTTAGGTGAAGGCCTCTGCTGTCCGCCGCTGGAACGATTTGGCTTTCTTGCATTACTATTTCTTTGCAGATCGTTTGACGACGTCCAACAAATTCGAAAAAAAATTGCAGGCAAATTGCACACCATGCTTTATCCGGTTCCACGTTCGACGTACTGATATTCTCGATTTTTCCTTAAGAAACACTGCGACAATTTTCAACTCGACTCACTGCTCAGCCATCGAACGACATTTTTGCTGAACACAATTTGCCGACACATTTTCGATCGCGAGAGCAATTACAAAGTGTATATAAATATGTATGTGTCAAGTATACATATTTGTCTAATAATGCTAATGTATGAACATTGTACATTTATATGACATATATGTACCTAATAAAAGCTAATAAAAATATCTATTAGCATATTTAGACAAACCCTTTCTCTGGCACACCTTTATAAAGTCGGTCCGCTCGCGATGAACCTAGATCATTGTTGTTGTTGTTGTTGTTATCACTTCTTCTTTTTTGTCGTTGCCACTTGTTTATTATTATTATTATTATTATTATTATTATTGTTGACGTGTCGCTGTTGTTGCTGATAATACCGACAATCATGTTTCGCCTGTGTTTGCTACCGCAAGGTCGCTAGTTCTCATTTCAGTACCCCATCGTAGGTTCGTCTTGTTTAGTTTGTTTGTGAGACGCTGCCAGCAAGAGGATTTTGAATGCCGTTTGTTCAATTATTCATTCTGCTTGTCTCTATCAAACCCCCGGCAAGTCCCACGGGCAGGCGTGCCGTGCCTTGTCCGCCTACCTAGCCAGACAACCCCCTTAAGCGCAGACGTCGAGTCGATTTGTTGACCCTCGACGATCGACTTCATTCATTTATTCATTGTGACGGGGGGAGCGGGGGAGGGGAGGAGGGTGAAGATGACGGCGTGCGTTTGTTGTGATGAGGTGCACCGTCCGTGCGTCCGTCCCGGCGCGGTCAACGCTAACAACCAGGGTTTTCCAGACATTCCCTGGTGATGAACAGTTGACGGTCAGCCGTCGTAGTCGTTATTGTTGTTGTTGTTGCTGCTGCTGCTGCTGCTGCTGCTGCGGATGTTGTTGTTGCTGCTGATGTTGTTGTTGTTGTTGTTGCTGCTGATGTTGTTGTTGTTGTTGTTGTTGTTGTTGTTGTTGTTGTTGTTGTTGTTGTTATTGTTGGCTCTGGGCGTTCAGCAAGGGAGAAGAAGGAACGAACCCAGTAGGCTTCCCAGTCAATAGTAAAGTGGCTCTACTAATTACGTACGTAGCGCTTCCTTCATTCTCAATTGGTTATTTTGATATTTCTCTTTCTTTATCACCCTTTCTCTTTCTCTCTTTATTACCCTTGCTTTCTCTATGTCTCTCTCTCTAAATCCAAATTGTTTAGGAATGGCTTGTTCCCGCTCGTTAGTCACAATTCCAATGCATGTCGGTAATAGAATAACATCACTGAACTTGACCACCCTGAGTAAAATGCAAGAACAACAATAGCTTGGAAACTTCCAACTGATCAATAGACTAAACCTGTGTTACGAAAGGCCGTCAACTGGTGCATAACCAATTTATCCATCCAACCATCTATTGTCATAACAGGCCGTTCGTTGTTGTCAGATTCGTGCTAGAAGGCATATTCAATATGAGTGACATAAAGATGACGATGATGAGGCTCGCGGTTGTAGTTCGCGTCGCAGTTCGCGACATTCTGCGCATTTCGTTATATTGTGGTCACTTGCAAATCGTTTGTTATCAGTGATAGCAGAAATCTTGTTGTTGTTGGTGATGTTGTTGTGGTCGAAAACGATACTTACTGACTTCGACGACAACTGAATCGTCAAATGAATCGTCTTTGCGCGATAAAAGAAAAATAACTTAAAACTAATAAAATAAAATCATTCCTTTTATGTTCTTTCGCCAACTGTAGCGTAAGTTGAGCTGTCCTGAAGATCCACCTTCCCACATCGGCGGTCGAGTAAAACCACCTCCGCAAAACGGTACGCGTCTACTCTCGAGAGTGTTCTGTCCCAACAACCGGATGGACGTCATCGTTCGACCTTCAAACAATGACAAAGACGAGGAGGATAACGAGGCTGCTTTTTATGCTCTTCAGTGTTCTTATTTGCTGCCACATTCGCAGGTTGTCCGACGCAGAGCACATTCCCATCGGGCATCAAAAGCTGATGATTTGCTTGGCAGTCCGGTAGTGGTTGCGAATGCGGTGGCCTGTTGTTGTTTTCTGCTATTGTAATTGCTGGCGCTTTCGAGACTTGCTGGGCTCTTCATAACTACAAAACGGTCGCACTCTTGAAGCAACGTGGGACAGGGCTAATCCGAATCACGCAGCCATTGCGCGCTACTTGTCAGAAGAACTCGCACAAACCATGGGCCGGTGTACTTCTTACCCACAGGCTTCAAGCAGTTGCTGAGTTGCGAGTTCCGAATTATGGTAAGGTATAATTGTTGGATTCATATCGGATATGAATGTATACGTGCAGCGAAGGTGTGGCTGTCTGTCTGTCGTGGTAACCTTCTCTGCGAGACGGGCCCAACACTGTGTTGTCCGACAGGCTACATCTTCTAGCTAGAGCAATACTGGCCATTATCAGCAACCAAGCCAAAACATCCCGCTGACAATGCATCCCGCGCACATGGATGAGCCGAGCTCAACGCTCACACAGGCACCCTCGGCGCCATTTAGGACCCCAGCATTCTGCCGCTGTCAGCAAAACCCATCTGCAGCAAGAACAACAGCGAACAGGCTAGATTCAGCCGGTTGGGTCAAGTGGGTCAAACAACAGGTAGGTTGTTCTAAAATGTTCGTTGGCAGCGATTTGCCGGCCTTGTTTGCTGTGTCTCTGCCGAGTCTCTGGGCGATCGCGATATGCGTATTGCGCGCGGCTCAATTTCTCCGTCGCACTTGTTCTTGCAGAGGTCATCATTGCTGGTCATCGACGTGAGAAAGCTGTCGCGCAGCACGGTCTACCGCCGCGTGCCTACTGCAAACCTCTAAGCAGATTGAATAACTAACTAACTAAGTCTCTAACTCAAACGTGATTACCACTCGCCGAGAGTTCGATATACTCGTACCTTCCGCACGTAACTTCCCTTTAGATTACCGAGCAATAAACTATGCTGGATGAGCAGACCGGAGCACGTAGCTGTACGAAGGTTTACTTTCCTTTATGATCTCTATCTCTCCCTTCTCTTCTCGCCCTTCTTATTTTTCTTCTCGTGTACCAAAGATTGCCTTATTCTCGTGTAGCAAAGGTTTCCTCAATCTCGTGTAGCAAAGGTTTCCCTAAATCTCGTGTAGCAAACGTGGTAGCCGCCATTTTACGGGTAACGCCAAGACCGACTTCGATCGGCGGGGACAATGAGGAATCTCTGGTAGTACTGTTTGCGCTGTAATGCGCTGAAGTCGTACGGCTGGTGCCGAGCACCCATTCTACTTCATCATAGAGTAGCAGCACAGCGAAAATTGACAACAGATATTGCGAGAGAGAGAGAGAGAGAGAGAGAGAGGGGAGGTAGGGGGGGAAGGTCGGGTGTTATTTTCGACCACCATCTATACCTTCACCTCTTTTTCTATCTCTCTTGGCAGCCCTGCTAAACAGAGAAACAACTGGTCATAATTGCAGACAACTCGAGTGGATTAGCATCTATGTGTGCTCGACGATAAAAGGCTTGGCGGCGGCCGCCACTTACTCATTATTCGTGTTTAGGTGTCTGGCCGAACGTTGTACGTTGGCTGGGTGTTGCTTCGAGTCTTGCGCATAGGCACAGGGTCGGATTTCGACGGCTCGACAACGTGCGTTAAGCACATGCTGCAAGAAGCTGCTTCTTGTTGTCATTGGCGCAACGCTAAAAAAAAAAAAATATATATATATATATATATATATATATTTATATGCGTGTGTATGAGCGTGAGTGTATATATATATATATATATATATGAGCAAGTGTGTATATATGTATATCAGATATATATATATATATATGTATTTGTGTCATTCACTCACATGTGAAACCCGTGAACGAATGCTATTGTACTACTAAGGGCGGCACTTAGTTCCCTTGTGGTGCCGATGCGCGTATACATTTGAATTTTAAATACGACTGCCGCATCGGACGACAACTCGACAGCGGCAGCTGATTCGTGGCCTGACTGACGCCCGCCGATTTGCCGGCTAGTTCGTTCTGTCGCAAGTTTGTTAGTATCTTTACACATATATATATATATATATATATATATATATATATATATATATATATATATATATATATATATATACATATATATATATATATATATATATGTGTGTGTATGTGCAAGCATTCATTGACTGTCCTGCCGTGGGAAGACAAGAACGGCCCCGTCGAGCTGCAAATCCGCCGTGCCTCGGCTGCATTGCTACTATAGCTGCTGCGGCTGGTGAGCGTCGCACAAGAGCAGGCGCGCGCCCGATGAGGCCACTGCAGAGATACGATGACGGCCGGCGCTCGAACCACCACCAAGCAGGACCAGGATCAAGACGAAGGTGTTCGTTCGGGCTTCGTTTGCGTTTAGCTATCCATGGTAATGATGGTTGTCGTTGCTGTTGTTGCTGGTGAAGCGGCCACCACGACGCGGTAGCTGCTAATATTGCTGTTGCTATCGTTGTTATTGTTTTTGCTGTTGTTGTCGGTGTTGTTGTTGTCGCTGTTGTTGTTGTGATTGTTGCTGTTATTGCTGTTGATGTGGGTGCTGATAGTTTTGCTGTTGGTTGTATTATTGCTGCTGCTGCTGTTGTTGTTGTGGCTTGCAGTAGACAAAACATTGGTAATCAGTATGATTTGTTATTGCTGTCATCGCCACCACCTCTGATGTAATGGTGCGTGTTGCCGTTGCCGCTGCTGCCGCTGTTGTTGTTGTTGTCATAGATTGTTGATGCAGCCGTTGTGCTGTTGTTGCTGTTGTTGTTGCTATTGTCGTTTCTGCGGCCGTTGTCGTTGTTAGCTGGTTGGTCGGCGGTGTCAGGCGATCCGTTCTCTCGGAGTCGTCTCTTTGCATACAAACAACAATCAGAGCCAGAAAACAGCTAGCAGAGGACAAGCTGCGATGTACGCCGCCTAAGCGACGGATTCGAATTCGGTTTACATTCGGCGCTCCGGATTCGGACGTCGTCGACAAGATGTCTTGTTTTAGATAGGCGACACGTCCGCTTGGGGATGGGTGAAGGGGGGGGGGGTCATGACCTTGTTCCAACCGTCAAAAAATGCGCGCCTTTATGATGAGGATCTTCGGTTTGTGATCACGTTAGCCACGTGCGCGGTAGCTAGATCATGGTGGGGCAGTGGCACTAGTATTAATAGCAGCAGTAGTATACGTAGCAGTAGTAGTAGTAGAAACATTAGTTTGCGTAATAGTATCGGAAATAAATGCATCCGCACAATTTTATATAGGCGCCTAAGCATGTGGTCGTGCCAGACTCGTTTTACGGACTATAAGCGCACTACTTACGTAAGATGTTCTTGGCTTCACCTTCGTGTTGTTATCGTTTTTATTATTTGCGTCATTACCGTTCTTGCACTCGGTGTGACGAAGTAAAGTCGCTCTTAAAACGCCAAACCGCAACCAAATAGGTCAAACTTAGGGTACTTTAATTCAAGCGATTCATCTGCGGCGACTGCCAGGTCAGACGCCACTGTCGCTACTGTGCAGGCCGCTGGGCCATCAATCAACAATCAATAATAATAATAATAAACAGGTCGTTCGTGGCGCGACAGGCTAACCCGTGGGCAGCTGACACACATCGCACGGCAGCTTTCTTTTTCATGATTGCCGTGTTTTCGTTCTTGATTTCTTGATGTTTGTGTACTTGTCCATTTAACGGCGAAGACGTATGTCGTCCTCACGAAGACGCTGAGTCGTCGTAAGTTATCGATCGTGAATTTGGTTCCGTTTGAAAGTATCGTCCCGCCAAGCAATGCCATATGGTCGTAATCGTCATCAACATGATTTGTTATTGCTATTTTGTATATTACAGCACCGTCATCATCATCATCATTATTATTATTATCATCATTCTCGCGCTGACCTTTGAACTCAACAACAACAAGGCTCGGTAATTGATCCACGTTATGCTGTCGCCTGTTTTGTTTGTATGGCGTAGAATCGAGACGGTCATACACGATTGCATGACTGCCGCCGGCAAGCCAGACATTTCAGTTATAGACATATAGTTAAATATATATTGAAACAAATTATATACATATATATAATCTTTTTTTGTTACGAATGCGCACGTCGTCGTCTTTCTTATTCACCTTAGCGTAAGATGGCTGAGCAGAGACCCCCTATGTAATTAGTTCGAGTACAAAGTTCCACGCGTTTCTGCCTGCCTGGCCCTTAAGAAGAGCTCACCAGAGATCACTGCACTGCCTCTCTCGAATGAAATAACATCAGCCGAGAGCAGCTGAACGGCACTATAAGTCTCAATGTCATGTGCGTACTCGATACAAGTGAAATAAATGTGATTATGATTAAGTTCGATTCGTCTTTCAGCACAACGACGGTTCGTCGGTCTCACTGAAATGTCGGAATGATGAACGACTTAGCTACATCAGTGGTCTCCCCGCGTGCAGCTGCAGTTCTACGTGCATACATTGCCTATAAGCATACATACAGACGCCGCTCATCAGACACGTTGTCACCCAACTCTACCATTTCGACGGCGGCGTTTGCCTTAATCATGCTCGGTGCGCGTAGTATTTAGTAAAAACAGTATCCGCGCACAGTAAAAATCCCCCGAATATTCGCTGGATTAAGATGTGCGCTAGACGCGAAGATAGATGTAGACAAAAATCAGTCTACCAGTCGACACCAGCTTCGCTGTCCGCCGAGTTACTTTTGGCCGCGCCTCTCTCCATCGTTTGCTTACCTGAAACACACAGTCCAAACGAGATAACGGTTAGGTATAATAAATCCTGACCTCATCTTAAACCTTATTCGGCTGCATTCTCTTCTTGTCTGTGACAGTGACAAGCAACTTGCGACAGGCTAAGTAATCCTCTTGTGGCCAAGCGGTTCTCTCCTACAAGTAAGCGTTGGTCATAATAGCCCAAGCTAGTATGTTGGTTAGGTTCTATTATTTCGTTTTTAGGTATTTTTCGATAGTCCGATTCGGTAGTTCTTTTCCGACTTTGTCGATCTTCTCTTTCTACAAAAACAGCCCGGACACATAACCATATAAATCTCTGGCCATCACCTGCGGGCTGCCCTACCAGAGCCACGACACATCTGCAGCGGAGGGAATGCTTGCTATCCCCCTTTACTGTAGGTATCTCCCGTCGTCCGGGTCAAATCCGGACCGGTTGCGATGTCTCTACCTAAAAATGAAGACATTCTCTCACACATCTCACACTACCGATGCGCCCAATACCGGGGACAACCGGGGGGGGGGGGGGAGCATAGAGAACTGTCCTTAACCGACAAACGCATGATTACCCCCGAGCAATGTTGCCTTGCTAGGCAACACGCACTTCGGGGATCTCGGTAAGCCTCTGCCCTGTTATCCATTGGTCAGCCGTATATATATGTATGTGTGTGTGTCTTCGCCACGCTGCCCCGGTTGGTCACTCCTTGCATTTATTCATAATGCATTCGTCCTCAGTGCACAGTGTCCCCTCGTCGCTCCGTCTCTGGTGTCTGGTGTCGAGGTGTGTTCCATCTCCGGCCAGCCCGACGGTTCCTGCTCATTGGGGTAGCCACAGAATCCACGTGGCAATCACATTTACCTCGGGCTTTCCACCGACCGACGGACCGAATTCCCGCTAGCCGCTAGTCATCTAAGACCTTCTGCTTCAGCAGTATCTCACGAGGAGCCACAACGTTAACGCCACAATGCCACAGTCGCCAACTCTCCTTGTTTGCTGTGTTTATTTTCTATACACTGCCTCTAGTCTCCATCTCCTCCATGCCCTCATAGGCGTCCTCGTCCTCCCCTCCCTCCACAAGGCATTCCTGGTATCCGAGGACAAACCTCAGAATAAACCGTCGTCGTAGGAATCGCCTGCGACGCTAGCCGGAACAGTAGCAACTCTGTCGATCTGTTTAGCGTGCACGTACAGCATTCCACACACATACACACGCAGCAGAACTCATGGACAGCAATGGATGACTGGTGTCTCTTCTCTCGTCTCGTTCCTACTTCTGGCAGCCGTCTTCTGTGTACCAGAGATCCTTGTTGTGGTCGTTGTTGCTGCCGTCAGGGGATGATCGCTGGTTGTGCCCGGCCCGGCCAGGCCAGCTCAGACCAGAAACCAGTCAGAGCTGGGTGTAGTGTCTGCTCCTGGTAGGTGAAGGTACATGAAAAAAAAACCTTGATCTCACTTAATGGAGAAAGGGAGGCGACGAGAAAGCACACACGAGAAGGAAGCAACGCCGCCCCGCATGCGCCGCATGGTTTGTCTATGTGCGCCACAGCAGTACACAGACAAACCATTCGGCGGACTCTAGTGGAAGACGTTCATCATGTTCGGACGTACGTAAGTACACGTTGGAGCAGTAGTATTTGTTGGAGTTGCCAGTTCGACTGACACCAGATGTATCGCGCCGCCAGAATGTGAACGTTCGGTCGTCCGTTCGGTCAGGTTAAACCTTACAGGCAATACAATAAACACACACTGCATGTTTTACACATTGCATACACTACGCGGCTGCGTACCGCTCCGCCGAAAGACTCCTACTCCTAGTATGACTAGATAGGCAGGCGTGCCGCCTATCTAGAGGTATGGAGGGCGAAAAACAGATCGCATTGGGCAGGAAGGCGAAAGATCATGCCTTATATGTATATATATATATATATATAACAACAAATCTGCACGTTCACTGAGAGACACACATGCGCTAATAAACATTAAAGTGACAAAATTAGACGATAGGTCGTCTTCCAGAATCAGACGTGGCATTAGTGAGCAGTATACGGTTTTGCAGTCAATCCTCCAGCCGGAAAGCTCTACCTAGCTCCAGCGTATAACGACAAGAAAGATCACCACAAGCTAGCCAGATGAGCTTCGCTACTACTCGGAATGGATCTGCGGGCAGTTTGTCAGGCAATGGTGAAGAATCAGAGCCCACTTTGGGCAGGAATATAATCTAGTGTCTCATCTCTCTCCAGCTATGTCCGCTGCGTATGTCTTCTGCGTTGCTCGGCCGCCTCCATCGACTTCACTGGCTCACGGCAATGTATTTGTATAAGGCTACAATTTAAGCAAGCACAATTTCCGTCTCTTTTTAATGGCCGCTGCATATAGCTGCTTCCCAAGCTAACAAGCGTATGTGCTTCCAAAGCAAGCTATATGTGTTGTTAACGTGAACACGCACCGCACATCGTCTCAAAAAGAGAAAGAAGAAGAGGAGAAAGAGAGAATGGCACAGTGGTCGGCGGGATCCAAGTAATAGCAAACTAGGAGCAATAAGTCTTCTTGCCCCCGTTAGTATTAGGAGCAGCAGCATGAGTAGAAAAGCAATATGTAGCGGTAGTAGCTCTTTGATCGCCGTCCAAATCAAGGCAAAAACTCGCTGATTAGCTGGGTCATTTTCCACTGAGTACGGATGGATGAAACTCGAAATGCCTTCTTTGACCTCTACAGCGCGCGCGCAGTCCCCTTCCCCCGGCCCTTCTCCTGCATTCTTTCTTTTCTCATGTTTGCAGACACCTGCAAGCGGGAAACTTGTTACCCCGTATTTCTTCTTCCTCGAGACGAAATTTTCTTTTCCTCATATTCTTCCTTGTCTTCTTTTTCGCCTTCCTTCTTGTTTTTCTCATTCTGTTTCTTCAATTTGTTCTTTTCCCCGTTTATTTCCGTCGTTCTCACGAGCGTACAGTACTCAATCGTAAGCAGTCTAGTTGTCCGTGTACATTGTGTGCCGTACGTGGCCGTACAGGTCTACCACGTACAGAGAGAGTGAGCGGGCGAAAAAAAAGGACAGAACGGGAAAGACAGAGAGGGAGGGTGGGATAGAGAAATGGGGATTGGGAATGGGCGGGGAAACAGGGAGAGAGCAGCTCTGATAGTTGTGCAAGAGAAGCCGAAAGAGAGCCGTATGGCGGCGGCACCGGCACCAGCGTCTGCCGCAGATGGTGTTTTGACTAATGGTTCAATTTCGCTAATGAGAGCGGCGGCCACCAGCAACGCCTAAGGATGGCGTCGGCCCTAACGCCGGCAGAAACGAGGACAGCAACAACAACAACAACTTTAACAACCTCAACAACAACACCATTTACTTCAACAACAACAACACCGTTTACTTCGACAACAACAACAACAATACCCTCTACAATACTAGGATTACTATTACTACTACTACTATTACTAGTACTGTAAGTGCGTCAGCCAGAGGGTCGACAATCAGCTTCATCATGCAATTGGGTGTGTGTTTGTGTGTGGCCAGCGGGTGCTGCTCGATCGAAGGGAACAGAAGGGAGTTTCCGTTGATTCTCGCCGGCCGAAATTCAGCGAACGCCAGCTGACCGGCTTAGAGTCGTAGAGGGCAACGTGAGCGTTCTTATCTTCCTGTCCTCATCATGGCGTCGTCGTCGTCGTCTTCCTCATCATCATCATCATTATCATCGGTGATGGCACGTGCCGCCATTGCCATCACCATCACCATCATGGTGTCTTGGTGGTGAGGTTTCCGCCATTGCCCTATGCGGCGCAAATGGCGTGTGGGTAGACAGGCCGCTATGTTTTGAGTCAGATCCGTAATCCCCTTTTAACGGCTGCAGTCCTGACTGACTGAAGTCGACGCAGCTGTTGTTGTTGTTGTGCTGTTGCGGTTGTTGTCGCTGTTGTTGTTGTTGTTATTGTTGCTGTTGTCGTTGTTGTTGCTGCTTCGGCGGTTTGATAACCCGTTAATTTGCTTGGCCGACACCCGCTAATTTGTTTCAGACGTCAATTTCATATCGGAAAAAGTACAGAAGAGAAACGAAGCGGATGGAGAACAACAGAGAGGC
This sequence comes from Dermanyssus gallinae, assembly GCA_003439945.1. Taxonomy (NCBI): domain Eukaryota; kingdom Metazoa; phylum Arthropoda; class Arachnida; order Mesostigmata; family Dermanyssidae; genus Dermanyssus; species Dermanyssus gallinae. Next base: position 18,033 of record QVRM01005392.1, on the reverse strand, counting down.
AAAGCGAGAGAAGAGAGAGGGGGCGCGAAAGTGAAATATTAAGACGAAAGGGAAAAACGAAGCAAGTAGATGTTTGATAGATAGATGAACCTTATGCCGAGCGGACGCCGAAGTTAAAAGCAAATACCTGTCTTTTTGGAAAACCCTTTGGCTGGCCTCCTCACCGTGATCAAAGGGGTCTTCGAGTGAAGTCGATGCACCCAGTTGTAATTGATTGATAATGCGTGCTCAAAGTGTGTCTCTAGGCGCATCTAGGCCCTTGTCGAGGGAGACGAAGACAACGTGTGAGACCATGAGCGAACCAAGGCTCGCCACGCCAAGCAGACAGGCATGAGGTTCTTCTATTACTATAACAGCAATAATATAATTATTACTAACTACTAAGATTTGCTACCACTATGACAGTCACTGGTGGAGGCGTGATCTCATGTACGTGACTTCAATGTTAAAAATAAAATCGTTGATTCATACTAGTTGCAGATCTCTCACAGATCTGACAACCAATCTAGACTATGCTGGAGGAAGAAGCCACTCTGACGTATGCCACAAAAATAACGCACTAATTTACGAGCTTTAGATATACACTCATAAGGAACCAATTTAAGATGTAAAGACTTCTTCTAGGCCAATTTTTTGCTTGATCGACAATCAACGCTACCGGACCAAGCGGCGGCTTAAAAGGTGTGTGCCAAACTGTTTTTTACTTACATCATCTTTATATATATATATATATATATATATATATATATATATATATATATATATATATATATATATGGCTAATCAATAGGAATGTTTCTAAAATGTTATTCTTGTCTTGAGACTGTGCACTTTTAAAGGACTACTAGGTTTTTGTGGCGGTGGTGGCTTCACTGGTAACGCTAACCATTCGTTCCAAACAGGGCATACCCACGGCAACCATGATTAGCAAAACAATCGCAAGTTCAAATTTCGGCCTTGCTAGTTGTATTTGTTGGACGTGGTTGTCATTGCTTTGCTACTACATACCTCTGCTGGAAAAAGCCTATATAAAATCCAGTAACGAGAACGCGATGACGTTAGATGCATTTAGAAGACGATATCGTGCCACAGGCAACTAGCCCGCTACGAACGTCTAAAATGTGGTTGTCAGCGCGTCAAAAAGATGCAACAGGAATAATCAAGAATCTAAGCATATACACGTATACGCATATACATCCAACTGTCTTGCTGCATAAGGCCCGATCCGTTACATAACCGTTCGGTGCGTGCGATCGTATGCCTGTACACACGATCGAATAGCAATCACTTTCACCAAAAGGCCGTCTGCCGGAACCTGCTGGCGTCGTAACCCCATTAATGTGTGGATGTACATGTGTACATCGTTATGCGCACATTCACGTCTTGCGTCGAGACGAGAGGAAAGAATCACCGGTACCCGAACATTCGAACAAGCTGTGCTTCCGACGACAGTCTGCAGCCGAAAACAACCAGCCGTCGAATAGCTCACCACTCACCTTCCATGTTCTTGTGGTGGCTACCTTGTTTTTCTTAATGATGAGAAATCTAGCTTCTGAACTAAGTAGATATACATAAATATATATATATATATATATATATATATATATATATATATACCTTCCTGCCATATATATATATATATACCTTCCTGCCACAGTCATGATTGGCCCGAAGTGCGGCCAGATTGCGGTCGCCAGTTGTAACGGTTATATATATATATATATATATATATAGATAGATATATATAGTATAAGCAACGTCAGGTAGATCCTTTAATCAATCGATCCGCGGTGAACAGTAGCCAAGATTGACGGCGAGGACATACGGTGTCTTGTGCTCGAATCTTGTACAAAACACCGGGCACGGACGCACCGCGGGAAGCGGTTATTGCCGGCCTTCTCGGCCTAGCAGACTGAGATATTTATGATGCGAATCACCACTACATCTTCTTCTTTTCTTCTTCTACGATTGCTTGTACTACTACTAGTGCTTGGCTCGGCTCGTTGATGAAGTCCGTATCGGGTTACTCCGTGTGGATCCTCCTCCTGGCGAGCCCAGCTGATGAATCCCTAGCGAGCGAGCGAGCGCAGAAGACGACCCGCCGTGAGACAAATGATGACTACCAAAACCACGGCTATTGATGCTGCTACCACCACCACCAACAACAACAACAACAGGAACGATAGCAACAAAAACAATAACGGCAACAGCAGCAACAACAACAATGACATGGCACTTCCAGGCCAACCACCTATAGCTAGACGGATAAAGAAACAGAGCCATATATCTATACAGAAGGAGAGTACAAATAGGAGGGAAAGAGTTTGCAGCGACGGCAGAACGTCCTGTGCGTCGACGGGCCGCATGCAGACGCTCGAAGACCACAGTGGTCAGTGCAGGAACACCAGGTGTTTTCGCTGTTGTTATTGGTATTGCTCTGTTGTTGTTGTTGCTGTTGCTGCTGCTGTAATCTTTTAGACATTACAGGTTGTTGTTGTTGTTGCTGCTGTTGTTTATGGTTGTTGCTGTAACCATCTACACGTCAAAGGTTGCTCAACGACGTTAAACCCTGACCACAGACAACACCCAAGTGTACGTTAAGTGGATATGAGTTTGTAGGCGTGCCGATGTGCACATATACGCAGGCTCAGATTGTAATTGTTCGTTCCTGATTGCACGGCGCCGGCTTATATCAGGTGCGCAGTATTTGATGAGTCTATCTGTCCTGCACTGTCTTGTGTTCGGATTATATATATCTCCTGCGGCTCGGGATGCACTGTTCTCCTGTAGCCGAAGGGTTGTACTTCTCTAGACTCTGCATCAGCAATTAGCTAAACTGCCAAATACACTGCCAAGCCTGCATGGCCCGATAAAGCCGAAAACCCTCTGCCGTATTACAAGAAACAAAACCCGACTTACAATGGCGACGGCGGGTTCGCTGCCGTTATCTGGCCATACGCACATTGTACGCACCTTGTTTTTGTTTATTAGGAAAAGAAGCAGCGACGGATTGTACATGGGACGTGTAAACAATATGTCTACCTAGACTATGCAAAGCCAACGTTAACACCCGACTCAGCCACGGTAATAATTGTATTCTAGCATACGAGTGAGTATGCTGGAGAGAACATCTTTGAATAAACAACAAAAGAAACAACAGATAGAAGGATACCTTTAAATAAATGAAAAATACTAGTCATGCAATGACACCAAGCTTCAAGGCTATGAGCAAGTTATCTTTTTATTCGGGTGTTGGCAGCTTCAACAGATGCCGAATCGGAAATCTATTACCCGACAGCCCAAATATGCTTAATAATAATATTAACGGCAATTGCCAAGACTACGTTCTTAGCTCATTCGTCGTGTCTCGTGTAATGAACTCGTCATGGTGGTATATGACCGAGGACCTCGAGAGAGCAGTCGCAGTGTGGCCGCTGACATACACAGGAATGGCATACGCCAGCCAATATACGAAATACGCCGCCGGAATGTCACGATGGAAAGGTAGCCGTGGACGTTGACCTTACCATGTGCGCTTTGAGGTATAATCGAAATCTAGAGAAGCTACCTAGTCGAAATGAAAAAAAATATTTTGCAATTATCACCAATTCCTCGTTGCACTCTTTCTTCCTCCTGGACCTATGCTGCATCGCTTATGCAGCTTCGGGACTGCCACTACCGCCGCCAGGAAGTACGCACTGGTTAGCGCAGCGAGAAAGAAGCGAAGACATCGATGCCACCGGCAGTACAGTATCAGAGGTGCGGCGATGAGGCAGAGTGGGTAATCTCGCTAATACAGGTAGGTATACGTAGAGTGTCATTGCCGTGTCGAACTCATCGTAACCACTGGCTACAACCGAGCGTGTGATCATGCTGGCGCCAGTATGGCTGGTTCGAGAGCTTGCTTCGACTCGGTACAGCTCGACTACCTCTATTTTTTCTTTGTCTCGCTGTGGGCTGTTTTTTGGTCGACACATCTTCCGGGCTGCTTCTTACGTAACGCCTCTGGTGAACTCCTGCTCTACCGGTGTCGGGCAAACAGGCAGATGATGGCCGCTACGAATATCATCGAGTACATCGCAGGGCAACGAACTGCCCGTTGCGTGTGCCCATTGCGACGCAATAGCGGCCGGCAGTTGCTCCTGCATCATCTCTATCTTAAGCGTTCTTCTCGCTCGTCTGCCTTCTGCATGCATCGTGTGTCTATCTCAGGTGCCCAAAAAGAACCCACTTGTCATCGAAATTGCACCACACACACTTGGCAAAAGGAAACAAAGCTATAGCTGTCCACGCGCGCGTATCGTCCGTCCGGCACTCGTGTCGTGTCGTTTACGCCTAGGTCTCGAGCATGAAATAGAACACACAACCGGTGTTTTCTCATTCTCAAAATTCACTTGTACGACGCTCAAAGGTAGCGCTGGCGGCGGCCAAAGAGCGTTTGGAATCGGACGGATTTCAAACACTACTATATGAATATATATATATATATATATAATATATATTATATACACCATTAAGTTGTCAAAGAAATGCCATGCAAATACGAGCTTGGGGGGTGAGAACAATCCGGGTTTAGTGGGTTATATGTCCCCACTATTGGTAGTGACGCATGTGCATCACCATGTATACCCAAAGCCTCCTACAAATTATAAAACTAAATCGCGGGGAGACGGCGCCATACACTGTCATCGAGCTGTGTTATTCGATTTGTTCCTTCGCGAGGAAAAAATCTCGCCTCATCGCTGAAGGCAAGGTTGGCAGGCGAACCACAGGCATCGAACCACTGGGACGGACAATCACGCAAATCTGTTCTGGCAAACAACTCTAACCGGCCTTGGCTCTGGATCCTACCCTATCTACGAAAAATAAGAAGATAACGATAAAATAATGACGACGACGATGATAATGATGATGGTGATGCTGACGACGAAGAAGAACGCATGGGCGCTAAAAAACGTTTGAAGAGCACGCCAAAACAATGCCGAAGACAGATTGAAATTGGAAACGCCTCACTGGCGACACCGCCACCAACGCTCAACATTGAAGCTTTGTCGAAGCTAAGCTTCTTTACTCTGTCTCTCTCTCACTCTCTTTCTATATCTCCACCCATCTGGTTCCGTATCATCTCTGCGTTTGGAACGAACGACCAAAAAGAGACCCGTTTGTTCCATTTAGCAGTCCATGGTTATCTTTACGGTGTCCGGCTGGGTGTAGGCCGACCTCAATGTCCCTATCCGTGGGTCTATCGGTCGGTCGCTTAGGCGAGGAACAACAGCACATCAATACGACACCAATTCGATAGCCCGTCTACTGCCGTATCGTTCTTTGTCCAGGACCTGATAGTTCGTTTGCTGGGTCGCCTTTTCCTTCCACCGTCAAGGACGGCGACAAGAACAACAACAGCAACAACAGCCGCAGCAACAATAACAACAACGTCGACGACAATGCCGGTCTAAGAAGGGCAGAAAACAAAACGTGTAGGCGGACGTCTTCTACAAAACAATGGAGCGGCGGAGCAGCAGAACAAAGAGAAAGCCAAACTAGGAATCAACTCAGAATCTAGCGTCGTCGCCGGCGTCGCCTGACGAAAATTGAATGGTTGGACTCTGCAATTGGGGAGTCGTGATCCCACGACGCAAGACGGCCTCGGTGTCTAGCTAGATCGCTAGATGCTTTTGATCGCCATGTACGGACCAGCGTACAACGGACGACCACTAGTGCCCGGCAGACTTTTCCTCCAGAACTCTCCACGGCCAGGTTTGTTTGGCTCGAAACACATCAGAGAAACAGCGCAAGCATGTAGTGACAGCAGCAAAAAGAAGGGGGAGCGGAAGAGAAGCAAAAAAAAAGAGAGAAAAGAGACAAGACCTCAACAGAGGAGAGGTGCCGTCAAGAGACACAACCAGGACAGGACTAAAGAAACGACGAGGTGTCGGGAACGAGAAAGAAAATTGGTAGGAAGAAAAAGTTAGAAGAAAGAAAAAAACGGTAACAGAGCAAAGGCGCACAAGGAAGAAACACAGAGAGATTAAAGTAAGAAACAGACGTGAAATGTGTTCATTGTAGCTGAACAACGTTTACGTCGGGGGTTACGAGAACAGACGAAAGTTAGGTGGCTGTATAGGTGGCGAGGTGGGTGTACAGGTGGCGAGGTGTCTGAGAGTGCGATGCACTTCGAATCGGAACAGCAGCCTCGAGCCGATCAGCGGGCGCGTTGGCCTCGACACAGATCGCATCAGCTGCTAAGGCGGGAGAAATCGAAAGAGACCTATCCCAAGGCAGAGCAAGCGGGTAAAACCGCGCGCCGAGAGGGTGTTCTTCAAATGTTCCAAGATGGCTGTTGTACATGTCTGCTCTGGTACCGCTAAAGTTGCTACCTTTTCCGAAGCTTTGAGAATCGTTTATTTCCACCCATCCAGCGCACGCTTGCTTCCGCAATGTTTTCTGCATCAACTGTTTGTTGGTGCAATTTTCTTTGTTCCTCTACCAAGAAAGAATATTGGTCTCTAGTCCCTTTGTCAAAGTTTCTCGCTCTCCAAATTCGAGACACGAGCGAGTAGAGGATGAGAGTCGTTCTTCCGCATTCCGCATGTTACTTTCGATTGCGCAAACGAATGCGACGTTGCCGCAATCTTAGCGCTCCGTTTGTTCCACGTTCTGAGCCAGCGAACAAATTACGAAAAAGCTTCTAAATTCATTTCTGATAATTCGACGAAAACAGCAACCGCAGCAGAGCGCATAGCGAGAAATACTTCGAGCGTACTTAGATACCAATAAGCCCCACGTACTTCTATTGTGGACTGCAGTTTGGTAGACGCACCAAGGAAATGACAACATATATATATATATATATATATATATATATATATATATATATATATATATATATATATATGAAATAATTAGCCGATACTACAAAATCAGTGACGAGGGATTCAGTCGATCTTCCACCAGATGACTCGAAAGGTAAAACGGGTTTCTCACCTGAAATCAAATCAAACAACCGGTAATTAGCCTTAGAGTGTTAAACAAAGACCATGTATATATATATATATATATATATAGGAGGACACGGACAGCTGATTCTTAACCTCACGTGACACCTTTTTACCATCATTTTTATTAAGGCGAGCCCTGCCGAGTGTGCAAACGTATTGTAAATGATTAATAAATCATCACAATATTTCTATATATATATATATATATATATATATATATGTGTTTGCATTTTTAAGCCAGATAAACGCAAACGTATTCGAACGAATTGGATCAAAGTCCGAGTGCGCACCTTTTAGTCGAAAGTCTCCATTGTATCAGCGCAATTATTCCGAGTGATACGGCAATCTCGACTGCCTCCTGTGGCGGAAGCCACCACATCTTGTTATTGTCGTACTCTCTCTTAACGAGCTGTGCACCGCCCGCGACTCAACGCTCTCAAAACCGCACGGTGTCTTCTAACAGTGCAAACACATCACTAGCTGTCAGATGTCAGCAGAGGCTCAGCAACGGAGCCCGAGAAACGGTATGGACGACGATAATAATAATAATAATAATAATAATAATAATAATATGACACGATAGGTAATCCTTACAAGCAAAACTCTGCATAACAGACAACCCGATTAACAAGCAACAGTAATAAATACAATTTGCCGCGTTATGCGCTGCCCTCCCCACCACCACCACCTTTTGCACAGGCGACGCCCTGGCTTTCGCCCACATTGAGAAACGAATGCCGACACCCTTTGGCGAGAGGTTTGAGTCCGCAAGTGTTTTTCAGAGTGTTTCACACAAACAAAATTGTAACATGAATTGATGAATAAATTCACTTGATCGTTTTTTAGAGACAGATTGCTATCGGTACAACCAGAACAACAAGAACGGGAACAACCACAGCAATAGCAGCAGCGACGACGACGACGACGACAACAACAACAACGGCAGCAGCAGCAAGAACCACAACAACAGCAACACACAATAAACACAACAACAGCAACACACAATAAACACAACAACAGCAACACAATAACAACCACAACAATAGCACTGCTACAAAATGCTGCCGATGAATCTCTAGCGCACGCCTGCACACGCGTAACGCACAATCCGCACAGGCACACAACGAATTCGAACGCTAAGATCTCGTCGACGAACGTAAACCAGCTTTTTGCCACAGCATCTCCATTCATACACCTCTTATAGCACCACTAAGTAACTAACTTTTCGGTTCGTACCGGTTGTGATACGGACGAGCAGCGTCAGCGGCAGATGATCAGCACAGAACCAGCACCAACATTGTTACGCACTCCCCCCCCCCCACTGACGCAACGCTGACAGCGGCACCGCCACCATTGCGTCGCCGTCGTCGTCGTCATCGTCTTCTTCATGTTCTATGTCTGGGACACTGGTAACAAACGACACCAGTCACCGTTTGTGTCGAGAAAACAACATCTCAGCAGCTGGCGAGCGTCGTCGCGTCGTCGAGCTGCGCGACGAACGCGCTCCAACAATAAACAATGCATCAACGAAAGAGTGCGCGCGGGAGTAAGTGAGTGAAAAGCAAATGAGAGGGAAAGGCCAAGCAACGCTTGTTATTATTATTATTGTTATTGTTATTATTATTGTTATTATTATTATTATTATTATTATTATTATTATTATTTGATCATCATATTGCGCCCCCAGCGCATGCACTAGCTACGGCGGCGACGGTAGTGAACGACCGAATCGACTCGATTGTGCCGACAAATATTTATTATTCACGTATAAATGAAATCACTCGTTGTCGTCGTCGTCGTCATCGTTGTCTATGCGTTTTCCTGCCATCTCTGACAATGCCAGCCAGTCAAATCATTTCGTGCCATTGCGTCGCTGAAATTGGCCGCTGCTGCCGATGTTGCCAATGTTGCTGGTGATGCAGCCACGCTAAAGTTGTTTAAAGGGTGTTGTCGACGGTTCTACCGAAAGCGGTGGTCTTGCTGACCGACGTCGTATGTGACAACGACAAATAGTTAGATAGATAATAGATAGATTGAGAGAAAAAGACATAGATACAGAGACGATGCATTTCGACGAATTTCGTTTCGTGTCCTGGCTGCGTCCACGTAGCTTGGATGGTGTACGCTTTCGCTCGTCGTCTGCACGAGAAGAAGGCGTCGATATTGGCCACACACACTTAGCTACATGAGTTTGGTCGCGGTCGCTAGAAGACTACTTTTCATGTATGTATAAATGTATCTGTGTATATATACATATATATATATATATATATATATATATATATATATATATATGTACAGGAACACCGTCGAGGCCAACTGGTTGTATATCCCGCTGCACGGACCGCCATTGCGATGTATAATTGTGATGCAGCCGCTTGCTGTATCACGAGGACGCCGCCGCCGCAGGCCGTCGCCTCGAGGCTACTTCACGACTTTATTTTTATCTTCATCTTCATCATCATCGTTCTCATCGGTAATAGTAGTGGTGGTGGTTGTTGTTGTTGTTGTTTTTGTTGTTGTTGTCGTCGTCGTCGTCGTCGTGGCGGCCGCTGCGATGAGGACAGTACGGAGCGACCTTCCGGCGTCGGCTGGTTCGCTGACCGGCGGCCAGAGTCTGGGCATGCGCAGACGCCCATGTCGGCGGACCAACAACGGTTGGCCAAACAAGACAGAACCACTGCTCAAAAAAAAACTGCCCCTCTGGAACGACGGCGAGAACCGGAAGCATCAATCCGTCTTCGCAGCGCAATGACTGACCGGGTACGACGCAACCATCACATGAGCCCCATCACCGTCACCATCGTCATCATCACGGTTCTGATGATAACCATCATGGTTACCATGGCTTCATCATGGTGAAACCATCATGGTTCTGGTAACCATCATCGATCGGGGGAGGATCCCGTCACGTTAAGCCAGGATTGTACCCGTAGCGTATTGTGTCTCTAATCTCTCTCTCTCTCTCTGTGTTTGCCTATGTGTCTGGGCGTGTGTACGTATTTCTGCATTCTGGCAGATCACAGTGTATCCGGCAAAAAGAACACAATCGACGCACTCTTGCAATGGCCGTGTCATGGTCGTCGTCGTTGTTGTTGTTGTTATTATTATTATTGGCACTATGTTTCGTCGGCAGGCCTCATATATATATATATATATATATATATATATATGTACATACTTGAGCACAAGAGATGTTGTAGTTCACAGATCGTCGAATGTAAGGACCCACTCACGGGCGACGGCAGTGGCGGGTTCGACCCGAAGTCCACAGTCAAAATCGCCTGTCTATGTTACTGTTTTCTCAAAGGTTGAAATGGGGTAGGAATGTTTACTCAACTCGCATCGTACAAGCGACAATGTGCTCTTGCTGCTTCGTACGACGGCTGGAGTAATAGTATACCAACAACAACGATAAACTATGAACTATGAATATGCGACGCTACTTTAAGAGTCACATTTGGATGTTTGCAGTTAAAATTTATTATGACCATTACATCGTCATCATCCTCATCAGCAGCATCACCGCCGCCAATCGATGTTTTGTATTTTATTTTTATTCTTCTTCGCCATTCATATGACGCGTCGTAAATACTGTCATTCTTTATGCTTTTAGTCCTTCAAGATGTTCAATTGTTTATGTGTATTGTAGGGTATGCAGGTATGCAAGCGTGCACGCGTTTGTACATGTACGTGCATGTATTCCAGGCTCGCCAGCGAATGGTAAATAACGATCTCGCCTTTTCGATCGCCGGAGGGACACGCAATCCGGCAATAGCAACAAGACCGTCGTGGGAAACGACCAGATGTTGGACACTTTACCCACAACCTCGACTTTGAGCCCTGTTGAGGTTGCTTGAACTCAACTTTTTGCGGTAACCGGTATGCTTAGTCTCGGCTTGTTGCACAAGTATACATAAAAATGGTGGTCGTAACGTAAGATGTTACTGCGAGCACTATAACTGGTGTGTCATCACCGATGTAGCATTGTGGTCGCATCGATCGCAGTGCGATACATATATATATATATATATATATATATATGCAAGTCATACAACTATTTTGTATTACTCTAAGACATTGCTGCTATTGCGTTCTACAGTTGATGTTATTTGGACCCCTCCCGCTGTTCATCGCTTGTTTTTGTCTTAAATATGTGAAGGTGCTTTTTTCTTCTTCATTCGTACTGTGTGCAAAAAGATGCACCTTTGTGCTTACGCTATTGCTGCTGTCACTGAGGGATTGAGATTGTGACGTTACAGTGTTGGCTGTTTTGTTGTCGCTGTTCTTGTGTTGTTGTTGTTGTTGCTGGTGCTGCATCGGCAATAACATCGCATCGCAAACATAACCACAACGACAATAAATACAACGACACAAACATCAACCAGGTAGCGACTACAGCAAAGAACAACAACGACAACAAAAAGCACTGTACAACGTAATAATAACGTAAACGCAGCATTAAAACAATAAAAAACAAAGCACTATAAGCCACTTTAAGCTTGCAAATGACACTACCCAACTAAAACTCTAAGACTCTACAACACCGAATGGCTACGCTAATGCATCAACTAAACTATTGTGTATTAGAAGCAACCATAATAACACGTATCCGGTGGCATTCAGATAATCGCCGCTCGTTTTGCCTGGTGTACATAAGTGTAAAATTTAGCAAACTACGTAATATATTAATATATATATATATATATATATGCTCACGGCCCACTGTGTAGTTTGTGATCGTCATTGTCTTGCCAGGCCATTGTGATGATTACAATCATCTATGCCGCTCGTTGGACGTAACCATCACTATCACCTACAGCACACTGGCAAGATTAATCTAGCTGCTATCACCATCATCGGCATACTGATTGTTCACATGTATAATATATATATATATATATATATATATATATATATATATATATATATATATATATATATATATATATATATATATATATTGTATACGACTTATGTCGTGTTTAATGGATTGCTCCCTGCGCTTGTAGCTGGGGCTGGTTCCGCGTAAGGGGGCGCGCCGGGAACACGAACGGATCGACCGACAGCGGACCGATCAACCGCCTCCACCTCCGCTGATTTGGCAAATGGAGGGAGAAGCGTGGGGTTGTTAGGGATGGTGAGGGGTGATTTTGGCGTACGTCGTGTCGCGTCGCATCGCCAACTGTGAGATCATCGAACTCACCAATGCCACTTTCGCGGCGACAAATGCGTCGCCGCACTGCAACACGTCGAACGAGAGGAAATGGTTTAAAAGTGAAGAGTCTCGTCATCGATGTTAGAAGGCGGTTGGGGGGGGGGGGGGGATTACATGGGAGAGAGGCGATAACGGAGAAGGAGAATCTCATGCCCATGCTACTAGTCCTAGCCAAACGACAAACGGTGGGGGGCATCTACCTGTCCATTCGACTGACTGTGTTTGTTTGTTGCAGTACTAATGGCGGGGCATGTTGGGTAGTAGCTAGATATCGTAGTACCAGTACGCGAGATCTGCCGCTGGCTATTGGCGATGGGAAAGACATGTTATGGCCGACTTTGCTTTACGGATTTCCCGTATTACACGTAGGAGTAGTAATTATTATTGTTGCTGCCGCTGCTGCTGCTGCTGCTTCTGCAAGCGTTTGTTGTCGTTGATGTCACCACCGTTTTCGTTACAGACAGACGCCACGTGTTACGTTTTGCCTAATAGCATTGCTGCCAATACTTTTCCACCGGACGTGAGAGCACGTGAGCACGTTTTGTGCTTGTTGGAAAATTCCCTCCCCCCCCGTTCAACTCACTCCAATGCCATTTGTCTTGTCGCGTTTCAACATATGGCAAACTATTCCTGGCCAGTCGCGCGTGTACGTGTAGGGGTTGCGAGGACCTTCATTCCAGCGCGACTACGATGTCATCCCAATTTTTTTTTGTTCTTTGGACATGCTTTCCTGAGGTTCATCAAGAACCACACGGGCGTGTGATGCAACAATTTAAATGCGAAACAGCATCTTTTCTCATAATTCTATGTCGTTGCACTCATGAGTACAAGCTTCGTGTTTTTCATATATATATATATATATTCCCGACCACTTCAAGTTCTATTTCCGCCACCATTCGTATCGGCGGCGGCCTCTGGGCGTAAAGGAGGAGACGGTAGACGGCTGAGGAGGGCTATGCTGAGAAGGATATACGTCCGCCCTAACCTCAGTGAGACGACAGTTGCAGCTGTTAGTGCTAAGGCAGCTGCTGCGGGAGTGCCCGGAAGACAAATGCGAGGTAGCCGGATTCGCTGGTACAGAGAGAGAGAGAAATAGAATAGCTAAAGTATTCAGCTGGAAGACTGGCAGCTGCTTAAGGCAGGTGGTGCTTTCCTTTCCGCCTAACAACGATATCTAGCAACGATTCGTCGTCACCACTACCACCACCCATTCATTCACTGTGGTCTCGATTCGTTTCCCTCCGCTTCACGCGCGCCCAGAACTGCTTTCATTGCGACCGATTGATACTAGCCGTTAAGCGCCGTGGTGAGCTTGAAGGTGCACGGACATAAGACGTAAGACAGCAACAACAACAACAACAAGCGAAAACGACCGGGGGTAAGAAAACGGAGTTACTCGGACTTCCCTGGTTCATTGACGATAAGGAGAGAAACGGCTGCTAGGAGTCCTTGGTTCGTTGCCGACAGGATCTACCAACAAAGGATTCGGGCAGTCTGGACTCGTTTCCTGTCGGAATCCTATCGGATACGAGTTCAGCTGTGCAGGCGTGCAAGCAGGCACTTTCTCTCGTAGAGGCTACTTTGCTGTGTTCCCTACACACCTGGTGACAAGAAGAAGGAGGTTGCGATGTGACGGCAAGTGTACTAACATCTACTCCGTCCTCTGAGGAAGATGGAAACATCAGTGGGGTGCTGAGAAACCCGTCTTGTTAGAGCGCGGGTAGAACGCCAACATAGTTGCCAAAAGTTGGGGAAAAGGGATCTCTGTCTCTGACGGGACGTTGTCATCTAGCTTGCATTACAGCGACGTGATCCGACTAATCCTAGATAGACGACAGACAATCCGACTGGCGGACGTACGTAGGCAAATTAGCAATAACTAGTATAAATTACGTCTATCGGACAACGAAGATGTATTTTTTTAATAAAGAGAAGATGAAGGAAAATAATATTTTACAACAGTAAATTAATCCATTCCATAGTAGGCTGACATCGTAATTGTCATCATTTAACAGAAGCTTATCAACTGAGGGCCGTTGGACAACGTTGGGACGTACCATAGCAATCGCTACAACTACTTCGCAAAACGTATCTATAAGAGAAAGGTTTTCTGTGTGAAACTGGCTCGATAATCTGCCACATCTGTTAGCGGACCGTGTCGATCCCAAACTTAGATATCACTATGGCTACACGGAAGTCATTCGTACAGATCTTTCGAGGTCCGCTTTTGGTTCCGCTTGATAGCCGCCGACGGGCACTCAATGTTTTCATTCAATATTTGAAGAGAGTTTAGAAGAGTCTTTTCTGTGTAGAAAGGGTAAGAGATGCACACACACCCACAGATACACACGCTCTACGTCAATGTCATACAACGTTTTAAAGTATTTAATTTAGTTAATAACGCAATACTGCCACAATTGTCATTGTGATTTACACAACCACGATGTGATAGGTGGCCCTGTTGACAGCAGAAGGGAAAACAACAGCAGTGCAAACAATAGAAAGCACTTTACGCAATATTCTGTTATCATTTTGAGTCATAGCTATGGTAATGGTGATATTATTATATATATATATCTATAAAATAGTTCTTGCTATTTGTAATTGTGTGGTTTGAACGTGTGCCTAATTAAGTGCTCACAGTAGTTTCCATCAATTTGTAGCGCCAACGATAGAGGCAGCGTTGTCCCTGCAGACGGCAAGTGATAGTGCTTGCCTTACATGTTCTTCCTCGCACCGGCCACCTGCTACGTAAGCTTCCACCCCACATTATTAAGATTATGAGTATTACGTTATTATCATAATTGACTAAAATAGAAGCTATTACTACTACTACTACTACTACTACTACCACCACCACAAAACTACACAACAAGAGCCACCACGCAACTGTGATCTTTCAAAGCCTCATCCTGGCGTTGACACTATACTACACTCTCGCTCCTCTCATCATATTGCGCCCCCTCTGGCACACGAACAGCACTGGGCCGTCCGAGCCATCAGGGAAAGTGATTATCGTGACGTCGTGGTGCGAGCAGCAGCAGCTCTCCGTCGCCCGCTTTAGTAGAGGGAAAATTAATATTAATGCAGGCGTCAAGACGGTTGCTGTCAGGCTGCAAGAGTTAGTCGACGAAAACGGAGACGACGACGACGAGCACGATGGATAGTTGTTAGAGACAGAACCGAACAGCAGCGGCACCGAGGCGGGTAAAGCAAAGGTGACGCCGCACAAAAACGAAATGACGAGAAAGACGAAAAAAGGGTGAGATCAGGAGATGCTTGCGCGCCCGGTAAGCAGGCCTGCGTACGTGTGCGAAGTGCTGCCGCGTGTATATGTATGCACATATACGTATGTATGTATGCATATGTCTGGGAATACATTCAACCTCACAGGCAGCCGAGAAGCTACGAGAAGAAAGATGCCTCCAACATTTTTCCACAACCTTTACAGAGAGAGGTGTGCGTCTGAGGTTGAGCGAGTGAGCAGCCACCCAGCCAGCCACCCAGCCACAAGGACGGAGTACGACTCCCTTCCTTCTCGAGTACGAGCACCTTCTCTATTGCGTTTCCTGGCTTCTTATGGCCCCTTCTCCGCCATCGTGTGGCACATCCATTCTCCCTTCACACTCCCTTCAACTTCGTCATCTTCGTTCTTCCTGTCAGAGAGTTGTCTTTTCTCAATTCTCCTCCTACCTCCTTTCGATGGGCACGCAGAGAAGACGTTGCCCGCCACCGAACTCCTCAACCTCAGGCTTTCGAGGCGTCAGTCATTCTGTACGTCATTCTGTCTGCAGTGGTCCATGATGCCATATCAAGCCACATTCAAAGCAAGCAGCAGCAGAAGCAGCAGTAACAGAAGCTGTCCGACAATCACAGCCACCTACCGCAGGCACATGACGTAAAGGTTGCCCGTGTTCAACTACCGATGGAGCGAGAGATAGAGACCGCGTGTTTGCCCCCCCCCCACCCATCCCCCACGACGCTGCTGTCACACCTCAACACACTTCAGCAGCCATGTCAGCTCGATTGCCTTCGCTGCCTGCTGTTTGTTCACTCGTACACTTCCAGGCTTCGGCCTTCTGTGCGTCTTTCTTTTCATCTTTTTCGACAACCTGCTTCTTCCAGAAGGTTTTTGTCCCTATCCGCCAGAGACACTACGTAGGAGCAGTAGGTTTCGGGGACCCCACCACTCTGTGGCGTCTGTTAGCGTTCCCTGTTTGGAGAAGACAGGCAGTCCGAAGTCTGCCTTTGCGTTGTTTCAGGTAGGAACAGCGCAAGCACTACAAGCGGTCGGATGCGGCAAATCTCGTTTCCCTACGATTATCGCTCAATTATCTGTCGTACACTAAAATATGAGGATTATATCATAATTGCAACTGTACTAATATACTAAAAAATACTACACACGTGCTACATTCAGTAAGAGATTACTAGACTACAAAACTAAATCACCGCAAACCAAAGATTGTTGTAGACGTAAACCTTTGCTGCTGCTGCTAATATTATATGTAAAATGTCCATATTCGTTATATATATATATATATATATAATATAAAAGTAGCAAAAAGGTGTCTGAATCTTGTGAAAATTCGAGCTGTACTTTATCGTCGTACAGCGAGCGTGTAGCGGCCCATTCGACATAGACAGTGCAATGCTGCGTTACTGGGATAAAATATGTCAGCCACTCACAGTGGCGACACGTTAGCCCA
This sequence comes from Dermanyssus gallinae, assembly GCA_003439945.1. Lineage (NCBI taxonomy): Eukaryota > Metazoa > Arthropoda > Arachnida > Mesostigmata > Dermanyssidae > Dermanyssus > Dermanyssus gallinae. The sequence goes on along the minus strand of QVRM01005392.1, from coordinate 1,108 downwards.
TCGTGTAGCCCAACGTGTCAGATTGTTATGCCTTTACGAAATGCAACATGTCTCAGAGCGAGAATACAGGTATAAGAGAAGCCGGATGCAATCATGGCCGACACAAAGAATGACAGGGCCTTCTTCTATCTTAGTCGAGGCAATGCATTTTGAATACGGGCTACAACAACAACAATAAACGTAATGTATTGCCAACAATGACCTCCTTTATACATAAGATAACAACGACACATACAATATTGATGACATCAACAACTGTTTGAATCTGATGTAAAGCTATGACACGGATTCAGAAATTTTCTCACGAGTGTCGTGTGAAATTAACACTTCAGGCGAATCCAGGTCCATTACCTGGCAGACATTGGCTACTTTTGGAAAGTTCCTAATCTCCGGTAGGTAGCGTCTCGTTAGAGCACTACAGCGGTTACAACAATATAGCAGTACGATCCTTCATCGACGATTAGTTTTTTTTAATGATGAGTCGCCCATATACGTGTGACATTTCACGATCTGACTTGGCAGCCTTTGGCAAGAAGAAATTGACTGCCTCCTCCAGATGGGGGTACGTTGAGTTTCGGGGTAGCCTTTGTCTAAGCGAATTTAGTGGATTTCCATTTGCTATTTACGAGATTGAACAAACCGATTTCCGGCGGTTAGACATAACGAAACTAGGCATTCAATTTATTTATATATCACACATTCTTAGCAGACGACCGGCAGCGGGAGCAACATATTTGAATCATTTCTTCTCTCTCTTCACTGAGCACGGTCATGGCGCCGGTGAGAGAAGGTTTTGAGAGAGTACGAGTTATAGCTACCGCAGCATAGATCGAACAGACTTATCATAACTGCTTTGTTCAAAGATTTTCTGACACTGAACATACAGAGTTACGTTGAATGAAGCTGACTGCTATTTACGCACACACAAGCACGTATAACTAAATGTACCAATATATCCGGCTAATACATATATATATGATTAAGGTTACACCGAAAAAGAAGCTGACCAAATGTGGTCGACGAAGACCAGAAACAGGAAAGGATGTGCAAACGCAAACAAACTAGACGATATCGACAACCGCCCAGCAAAAAGCAGAATAAAGTTGGC
>QVRM01005391.1:15000-112506 GCA_003439945.1 Dermanyssus gallinae | reverse complement strand
TTTATTCAATTGTAGGGTTACAGGGATATGTTTTTCACTCACTACACAAGGGCTTGTGAGGAGCGCTATCGGTTGAGTTTATCCTCCAGGCAGCTACTTATTGTGCCTTTTTTGCTGTCGCATTGCCGTCAGTGATAGTATATATATATATATATATATATACGTGTGTGTTCAAAACTTATGATCGTCGAAGATGAAGCTCTCTGCTCTACTTCACGTATGATGGGTACGTCATTTTCGTCACATCTAGGCGAATCTGGCGCTTCAAGGCCTGTACATGTACGTAGAACAGGAACAGCTGTTAGATCACATTGTAACCATTCGTGATTTTTGTGTGTGTATATATATATAGTGTGTCAGAAGGTTGACAATAGTGAACGTGATCACCTCGACCCCGATTTGTTTTTGAAGGCAGAGCTAGCGTAGGTCTTACGAGACGAGTGTCGCTATCATCGTATTTGCGCCGGCGATCTTCGATGCTGAGCCTCTATAGGCATCGCTGTGCGGCCGTGTTCTTTTGATTGCTGGCTGATTCGCCGACTTCTCGCTGTCGTCGGTGAATCTGTCTGTCTATGTTCATGTTTCCTGCCTACGTTAACATCTGTTGGCATCTCGTCATCGTTTTCATGTGCTGGCTTGGCCTGCAAAATTATATTGTTGCAACTGTTGATGTTATTTTTGTTGTCGCCGTTGTTGTTGTTGTTTTGTAAATAATAAAAATGTGTACTCCACTGACAACGACGACGACTTACGTAGTCAGTGCAAATAACCCCGTTAAGTTAGAATTGTTTTTGATTTCTTACAACGAACATAGTAAGCCGTAGTAGCAATTCCTTTAAAATGTCCACAAAAAACTACTTTTACGACACGTTTGGCCGTTGGTCTTTGGACGGTTCGAGGACGAAATGGCAATAACATCGGATTTGTACAACAATTACAGCTACGACAAGCGCGATACTTTCGTAAGTGGTGGGGGTGTGTGTGTGTGTGTGTGTGGGAGGGGGGGGGAGACATGAAAGGAAAACCTGACAAAGCCTCACTTGAAGTTACTCAGGTCTTCAGGCGGCAAGACCTGAGTTAACTTGTTCAGTCAACTAGTTGGCAAATGGAACGGATCCACCTCGCTACCCAATCAACCGTCAACAATAGAGCAAGCAAGCCACATCATGGCGCTGTCCAGCGTCATTGCGGTGCTTGGCGGATTACACCCTCTTGAAGCTGCCCGCCCCATGACCGTCAGGATTATGCCGACATGTCATCATCGCTATTATTATTATATTATATCAACCATTATCAACGTCTTCTTGAGCACCCTCCTTCCCCATAGGGGGTGAGGTTGCTGTGGTCGAAACGACGTGGTTAACGACGAAGACGACAGATTTTTCTGTCAAGCGACGACAATTGAGCTGCCGTCGGCTTGTGCTCCCGTTCTCTATCCGTCCGTGTCATTGTCCGTTACTCGCGGCCTCGGTTAGTTTATTGAATTGCTTATTGGGGGTTAGTGCCTCAGTCCTCCAAGTCGGTTTTGCTGAGAGCAGCGCCTCAACTAACTCTCGAATGGCTTCATTCATAGAAGATTACCTCGGCCGTTGGCTATTGACTTGTTGAGAGTCTGCAGAGTCCTGGTTCCTACAGAACTACTATTGCTAGGTTCCTTTCGGATAAACGCACGAACGGACGGATGTCATGGACAGTATCAATCTGAACGAAGACGAATATGGAACAGGGAGAAGAAAATGAAAAGGGGTGGTGGAGGAGAAGGAGAATGATGGCGCGCACCGAAAAAAATCTGGAAACAATAGGCGACATAGGCAGATAAAGGAACAATGGATTTCTTCTTCTTCTGCGCAGCAGCAGCTGCTGGCTCCCGTTGAGTGGCCGCATTGTACGCAAGTCCTTGCGATTGTGTTTCGTCACTTTTAATTATGATTATGAAGGAGTGTGTGAATAATTATGATATATATATATATATATATATATATATATATATATATGCATATTCTATGACAAAGTTCCATTATTGTGTTTGTTTAGCATTGTCATCATTTTGATTCTTGGTCACTGCTGCGGTAGCAACAGCAGCGAAACAAACTTTATCGGGTGCAGGAAGAAGTCAAATAAATCTTGCAGATGCATAACATTAGCACAAGTAGGCACACGCAAATGAATCAGCAACTTTTCGCAATAAAATTAGTACTTTGAGGAGTCGAATCATGGCAGCAATATCGCCACCGTGTGATACTCATATGTATGCCCAATAATAATTGTTATTTTCTTATTACGCGGTGATTATATTCATAATGGTATATGTCCAACTGTCCCCGCTCTCATCATTCTCTCTCTCTCTCTGTTCGAGAGTATAGGAAGACAATAATACTGCTAAGTGTCTACTAAATATACACTATAATAATATTTACTATGTCAGTCAGTGAATATTTTTGATTTGTCTAGTGTTTTAGTTATTGTTGCTGCAAGTAGTAATTGTGGTGGTAAGCGTATGTTGCCATGGTTCGCAAAAACTATCGGTGGTTATCTGCTCATACTATGGACCTATTACACTGTTACGACGTTAAGTCAACGGGAGTTATTAAATAGCATAAAATCACGTGTGTTAGCACAAAGAAAGGGGTGTGTGTGCTACAAGTTATCCAAATCATATATGTTATTGTTGTGTATTGTTTCTAGTGTGGCTGGCGATATGCAGTATTATATACTGCATCCTATTGGTTATCGATTACAGCTTCGGTTATACCTTTCGTACTCTCTTGGCTCCTCCTGCGTATCGTATATATGAGGTACGTAAGGAAAAAATTCCAAGCTTAGGTCACCCAACAAAGCCACCTTCTGTGGCTTTCAGTACGTTATCAACGACACCCTCATGTGCATTTCCTCCTCAGCAACCACAACGACACGACAACAACAACACAAAGCGGATGTATTGCCAACATATGCAGCTACTGCGCATAGCTTGTTCTTGGACGTTTGTTCCTAAGGAGTCTCGGAGGGAAGATACTCGTTATGTGCATGTGTGAGGTTTTCTTTACAATTTACATTTCGGCTGACAGGCGTGAAGCAGGATAGGGGAAGAAGTTCCTCTGGCACCATAATAATAATAATAATAATAATAATAATAGTAATAATAACAACAATAATAATAATCATAATAATAGTAATAATAATAATAATGGTAAGAATAGTAAACATATGGAACTAAATGCAGTATGGCCACTCCTAGTAGACTGTTTTACACAGCTCGGTTTCCCGATATGTAACGCCTGACGATTGCATTGCGCATGTTGTGTATACACAAGAAAGGGAAAGCCTGGTTGTAGTTGTCGTTGTCGTTGCCGCCGCTACCGGCGCCTGCCCGACTTTCTTGCGTGACACGTGCCCGCGTCACCATATCACCAGTCGAGATTCCTCCAGCGCTACTCATTCATGGAGCGTCCTCGGCTTAATAACCGGCAGACGTAACCGGTCGGACGACTAACGTCAGTGTTTAGTCAGGCTGTCTATTTGTCTGCTTGTTGTTCTGCCGGTTTCCTGCTGCTGCTGCTGCTGCTGTCGTCGGATTGCCGTGGCCGTGTCGGACTTCGTCGTGAGGGTCGTCATTTGGTTTTTTCGTCGGCCATGGTACGTCACAGCCCAACCAACCGACGACGACGACGACGACGACGGGGACGACGACAACAACAACAACAACCATCATTGTTGTCATCTTCTTTCGTTATTAGTGTAGGCTTCACGCCCGCCCCGTCTGTCCTTTCGTTGCCTTCAACGACATCAACACAACAACACACAACAAAAACAACAGCAACAACAACAACACCACCACCACCATCACCATCATGGTGACAATCATCATCATCATCATCGGTGGATTAGCTACCTGTATTATTTGGCTGTTTCTTCTCTGTTGGATGGTTAGGTGACTCGCTGCTGTTGTTGCTGTTGTTGTTCTTGTCGTTGTCGTTGGTGATGCTGATGGTAATAGTGATGCTGATTTAGCTACGTTTGCCATTACAATCGCTGTCACTCGCAGTGCAACTTTGCCATCGAGATTCCGGTGGGCGGGCGAAGCACTGCGGTATAGCCGTCATCTACGTACTTACCTGGCGGCACCGCGACATCTCGGCTTGTTACCGAACGGCCGAGAGTACGAACGAATGCGAAAGATCTGATGACAGATATGATGACGAGAACAATGACGGCAACAACCATGAAAAGCAACAGGAACAACTGCAATGGCAGTAGCAATAATAACAGCAGCAAGCAACAACAACAACAAAAGGAACAACAGCAATGGTAACAACATAACCAACAACAACGATGGCACAACAACAATAACGATGGCAACAACAACAATATCAAGGTGGGCGACAAGCTAGGGAGACTGCCAACGGTGTCAATGGCGACGAAAGAAAAATGGAAAACACTGACCTTCTGACGTATTTAGGGAGCAACACAAGAACAATTGGGTAGCAGCTCAACAACGATGACAACAACCGCAATGAGAGCAGCATCAATGTCAACAACAAGAGCAAAAACACTGCCAACAACAACAACAACAGTAACCACAACAACAACCGCTACAACGCACAATAACAACATGGACAACAATCAAACAGTAGCACACCGTCGACAAGTGACTATAATATCAATATGTGCGTCAGCAACAACAAAAACAGCAATAAACAACGACACAAAACACTGCCGATACCAACAAGCGCCAACAACATCCGTGCCGGCCAACCACGGCAGTAAATACACTGACAACAACAACAACAACAACTGCAACAACAACATCGACATCGACTAAAGCATTAACAACGGAAGTGACAGTAGCGGCCGGTAGTTTGGCTTCGTAGCGCAACGAGTGAATGAATACGCGTTCGTTGTGTCGTATTCTTCCTTGCGTGGTCATGATGTACCACTTACCACTACCCACTTTTAACGACGACGACGACAATCACGGTAACGACAACAACGTCGACAACAACAACAATAACAACAACAACAAAAACATCGAGGCAAGCGGCCAAAACGGAAACACTATTGACTGTAAACAGGCGAGTAGGCAGGAGCAACTGCAGAATCAGCGCCAAGTGTGGTGATGGTGGTGGATCGTTTTGTCTGGTTTCTCTGTCGGGTTCCATAGCCAACAGCTGCAACAACAATGCCAATAACAACAACCACAACGCCAACAACAACAACCACAACGCCAACAACAACAACACCAACAACAACAACTGCAGCAGCAATAACAACAGCATGACATTGTTACTACGTAATAATACATTCAACAACTGCTGCTTGAATGAGATTATGAGACCTAGTACAACTTCAGTCCACCGCTGCTAGTGTGGTGCTACAGCGGATGCTGCGGGTTCGGGGGTTCGGAGCTGCGGGTATTACGTTGTTCGGAGCTGCGATTTGACCATGTTAGATCGTCGTCCCTGTCGCGGATGGTCGTGGTCGTGCGCTGATGGGGTGGTTGTCGCAGAAGAAGTCGATTCTTGCAGGCCTACGCTAGATGAGACACGCATGACAGTGTGCATCATGCTTATCTCGTAATAGTAGTAGCAGTTGTTGCTGTTGTCCTTGTCCTTAATGAAGTTGTTGTTGTTGTTGTCCCTATTGCTATTGTCATTATTGTTATTAGAGTTGGCGGTGAGTCAGTGGTGATAATGTTTCACTGATGCTTTGTTTGCTGCTATTGTTGTTGTTTTTTTAAATATTATTATTATTATTATTATTATTATTATTATTATTATCGTTGTTGCTGTTGTTTCCTTCATCGCCGTCGTCGGTGTCGTCTTCGTCGCCGTCGCTATTGAGAATGAACTCCCAGTACCTCGTGGGGCAGTATTAATAAAGTGGTAGAGGGGTAGTAAGTAGTTTTGTCGCTGTCCTGCATTGCTCTAATGTTGATGCTGCTGCTGTAACTGATGTTACCAGAATTTTGGTGACTGCCGTCCTTTTGTTGTTGTCGTGTGTTTGCTTTGTTTGCTGCTTGCTGTCCCTCGTATTATTGTTTTAGTGCTGCCGTCTTTTTTGTTGTTGTTGTTGATTGCTGCCTGCTGTATTGTGTCGTTGTTTGCTGCCCGTTGCATATACGAGCCCGCATGCACGTTTATGGGTGTATGTGTGGCCGTCACTCTGGTTATCTTGCCAAGGAAGAATCATTCGGGGTGGTGGGGTCCGTGCGTCGGTCGCTTAGCGCAAGCGTCCCGCTGTCTCAGCGTTCTTCTTTAGCGTCTGGATCGATCGTTCGTTCGTCGTCGTGTGGTGGTCTGTTTTGTTGATGGCGGGGCCGAGCGAGACAACGAGGAGAAAGCGGTGCCTCTGCCGCCAGACGAGAGCTATGTTTGAGAACGCTATTATCATCATCGCCACCAACTTATATTGTTATTACTATCAATTTTATTGCTATTACTATCAACTATATTGTTATTACTATCAACCATATTGTTATTACTATCAACTATGCTGTTACTACTATCAACCTTATTGTTTCTATTATCAACTATATTGTTATCACTATCAACTATATTATTGCTATTACTATCGGGTGGTCCTTGTCGATGTCAATTGGCAACATGGACGACGTGCGAGACGCCGTGCAAAAATGTCGTTCCATTCCGCCTCGTCGGTTGTTCCGCCGTACCAATCGTTGTCATCTTAGTGCCGGTGTTTCCAGCCGGCAGCGGCCACGGCTTTAGTGGTGTCATTGCTGCTGCTATGCTGGTTACGTAATAGACGAAACTACCCTTTTCATTGTTGGCTTGCGATGGTTGATTGTAAACTGGTGTTGTTGATGACGGTACGGACCAACAGCAACAACAACAACAATAACAACAGCAAAAGCAACAACAACGACAACGACAACAACAGCACTCTGCAGCCAGCCGTCAACCGCCGTTTCTGCAGCTGTTGGAGTTCGCATTGCTTCGCCCCCGTCACCCCGCCCCTATGGGGGCGTTTTTTGTCATCGTAAGCTATGAGTCAGACAGTGGGTTGCAACGTAACGCCACACGGTCGTATGTCATCATGTCGCTGATTTGAACCAGCAGCAGCTGCAGCACCTCCATCAACTGAAGATCGGGCAGCAGATGTCGCCGCTATAGCAAGCGGCAATAGCAGCAGTGATGTCCTCTCCGGCGTCGTCGTCGTTGTTGTTGTTGTTGTTGTTGTTGTTGTTGTTGTTGTTGTTGTTGTTGTTGTTGTTGTTGTTGTTGTTGCTGTTGTTGTTGATGTTGTTGTCGGTGTCCCGTGGTCGTTATGATGTATATTGCGTTGCTATAGCTATTGTTAGGTGTTGCCATCTTCATCACCATCCCCATCACCGCCGCCGTCGCCGCTAGCACAACCATCATCACCACCACCACCACCACCACCATGAATCACCACCATCATCTCTAACATCAGGCATTTGACTGAACTCTGCTGCGCAATTCATCTTGTTCAGCCAACGACGGCGTCCGCCCGGCTGAACAACGACAGCACAGAATCTGCCGGCCGAATCCATCCGAACGGAACCGACCGCCGCCTCCCCCCCCCCCCTTCCTTCCCCGCTGACCGGTACCGGCTGCCGGCAGGCCTAAATGGCTGGATTGTTAGATCATCACGCTTGGCTTCTGCTTCGTCTTGTTGTTCAGCTGTCTCCTCCGCCCTCCGATCCTGTTCTCTCAGCTCAGCCCGGCTCAACGCAGTGCTGCAGCAGCAGCTACCCTCGGCTTGACTCAGCGCAACGCAACTTCCCTCAGCTAATCAGCCCAGCCTAGCCCTAGCCCAAGAAGCCAGCCGATCACTTCGGACAGCCGGCTGCCAATAGCGTCCGCTATGACGGTTTGCAGTCACGTCACTACTATACCCCTCCACCCCATCCCCCCCTCGCACTGTTCCTTTGTGCCGTCTCCTCCGCCTGCCGCCGCCGATGACCCCACAGTAGCCGTCATCTGTCGGTTGTTGACCGTTCATTCCTTCATCCATCTCTCAATCTGTCTATATATATATATATATATATATATATATAGAAAATACTGTGATGATTTATTAATCAATTACAATACGTTTGCACACTCGGCAGTGCTCGCCTAAAGTCGCCGTAGTTTAGTCTGCTGCTGTATGTAGTACTAGGACTTCAACGATACTAACCCCTACGAATTCAAGCTTCTACGCATACAGCCACTACTACTACTGTAAAATATTTTTTTCCCGGACTGAGCCTCAGCCAAGATTTAGCGTCCACGGAGCTCCTTTTCGCACTGCTCTTCATAGACGGACCCCCATGATAAATACAAATCAGTGCAACGGTGGGGCTCGAACCCGCACACCTATCTATGTGTCTTCTCTGGTTGCGAGGCGTAGGCGAATGCAGCACGCCACTACCGGGCTCGACAAGGAAGACGCATACAACAACAACAATTACTACTACTACTACTACTGCTTCTACTAGACTTACTACGACGACCTGTACGATTACGATTAGTAGACTAGTTTCCGTTTCAAATTTCGAGCTGACTCTCAACCAGCATTTCATGTCCACGGAATGTCTTTTTTTGCATCGACTCGTAATCGACGGATCTCTAAATACAAATGTGCAACGGTCGCAGGGCGCACGCGAATACACCAACCACGCCACCGGGCTCGACGACGACCAGTGCTATTTCTACTACGATTACGACCAGTACTTTCTACTACGATGACTGATGGTACATTTGCTATGGCTGCTATTACTAGACTCGATGATTACTTCTACTGCCGCTACCTACAGTGACTAACTACCCTAAAAGTATCGCTCCCCGCGCCCTCTGCCCTCCCACAGTACATACAGACGACGGGCATTGTAACGCCTATTAACTACTAGTAAAATGCAACTGTTTTTACGGCTGCTGCCGCCGCTAACACGATTTCGGTTGGCTACATTAACAACACGACTTGAATGTACGCGCACTGTTGCTTGCCGCTGATAATAAAATGCCATCGATTGCTAAGTGCGTCTACTGTTCGTACAAAATACGTAGGCAGAGAAAGCTCTTCGTTTATATAATTTTAAAGAAAAAAGTATATATATATATATATATATATATATATATATATATATATAAAACACCTATGATTTTGCTTAATTAGTCGAACAAAGAGATGGTGTTGTCCCAATATATGTGTAACTAGCCATGGGATAAATAGACCCTTTCACCTGCTCGGTGCCGATGGGTATTTACAACAAGTATATAAATAGTAAGGTCAATCGCAACGTTTTTTTTAGTAGAGGCGCAAAACATCTCGCAATGATATTCTTTTATCGATTATACAATGGATATATGTACGATTCATATATATATATATATATATATATATATGTATATGATATTTATTAACCAAAGACATATATATATATATATATATATATATGATATTTATTAACCAAAGACTTGCTTACTTTAGTGGGTCTAATATATATTTTTGCCGTCATGAACTCGAGTATTATCGTGTGCTCGCCATGGACGCGGATGAGGCTCCCAGTTGGTTAATGAGCCAGTTACGGCTGTCCTGCACGGCTTTAGCCTCGTTCCTGGCTTAGTCGGCATTACCGTCGTCTTTACGGGTAAGGAAATCCTTGCGGAATTAGGGGCGGTAAATGTCATACACGCTCATCGGCCATACTCAGGACAACCGCTCACTAAGGTTATCCTGATGTTCGACAGGACCCCGACGTCTGTCTTACTGGGCTACAGGTTCTACACGGTATATGCTTCCCTTCGTTATGCTTCAACGGCCAACTCAAGGACGGGCCACTTTGTCGAACGACGTAGTCAGTTAAGGTTTGTCGGGAGCGGCCGGCCGGTCACAACCTGCACAGCCTGTGCCAATTGTGCCAACTGTTATGCCCGCACGTTGCAATGGCAGTTCACTTCCTCGGGTCTTCTTCCTACGATAGGGAAAACCCGAATATTGGTGGAAGCTCAAGTACGACAGCAAGTGCAAAATTAAAATCCACAACGCTTGCTCGTCCTATTGGTTACCTTTGCCGCTGTTGTCGTGCTCCAAATCACCTCAACAAGAAGGGGCACGCCTACCCGCAGCAACAATGTGTCAATCTAGCCGAAGGCGATATTTCGGAAGCGGTCAAGCTACTTTGCTTGACGGACTCTCTCATTTAAAGGATGTACGTGCCGGCTTGTTTTTGTCTAGGTATCAAAAATCTCGTGGACACCCTGCAGTCACGAATTAACATTTGGTACTTGGATGACTGCCACCTGGAAGGAAATTTATCAGTTGTGGCCGAGAATGTTCTACGGATGATGATTTATAGGATGAGACCACCTAATGCGGAGGTTATCTCTGCGGTGCAAAAGTCCATCCCTTGGCGCGACCGTTTTGAACTTTAGGGCATCCCGTTGCTATCTACAAAGTTTTCGGGGTGAGTCTTAGCCAACATTTAACGTCCACGGATTTGCCTTCGCGTTGCTTCGTAAGACAGGTCCCATAAATACAATTGTGCAATGGTGGGGATCGAGCCCATGCACTTATGTCTCCTCCGGTCGCGAGGCATACGCGGCTGCACCACGCAGCCGGGCTCGACATCCCATGGCTACCTGAAGATTGCCAGAACGCCTTCAAAACTTGAGAGGATAAATTGGGAGCAACGTAGGAGCACCTGCTACTGGAGCCCACCAAGGATTTTTCCTACATCGTTCATATTCTCGGCAAGAAAGTTCACATATATATATATATATATATATTGAAGGGCGGTGACTTGCCGAACGAGCGAGATTTACTTCAGTATTTCAATGCCCCTTTAGGGACATGTTTACCACTATCTTGTATTTTGACCTCATGCCGGAGAGAAGGCCCCAGGCCGTGCTTTCGGTAGCTTGTGGCAGGTTTGGCTTTTTGAACGCGGTGAGCCCTACTGGTCCTGCTGTATTGCCTTAACGCATAAGGTCACGGACATCGTATATTAGCTGGTCTTTGAGCAAGCTAGGAGCCAGTTCATTGCGCTACATGGTGCACGTTCAATTTAGTAGCTCACCGAACGCCTACAGACGTCTCCGCGCAGGCGCAATGATGCAGAATAGGTCAGCGAGTACCCAAATATACGTAATCTACTCGAGACGGCCGCCGAATGACACGAATCGAAATTTGTCGGAAGCTCGGATTCGAATAGAGTCCGAATTCAAGCTGTCTCCCACTCCGACACCGGAACCCTTGTGGTACTGCATGGTGCTCTCATGCATGACACTACGATCCGCGTTTATGCTGGCCTCAAGCTAAGTGCCAACGTGGTTGCGCCACATTTATGCAGGTCGGTAGCCAGCCGGTAGGCGCACTGGGCCGATACGGGCTATCTGGCGTGCGTCGGGAGGCCGGGTCGAGGCTATCGGCGATACTTTCAGCCGTGCTCTCCGTTCAGCTGCATTATCGACCATCTGCGCGATCCCTTTGGCCTTTTTAGGAACGACGAATGTCGACGAAGGGCGGGGATAGCCTGACCCTAATACATTTCGAAAAGGTTCGGCTTGTATGAGACCGTACTGTTACCGACACTCTCCCACGCTCCACTTTCGGTCGCCATGCTACCCGCCCAGCCGGTTATAAGGCATCATTTATATGTGCTAGCGGAACAAAACAAGGTCCGAAAATACGCTGAGGTTCCGCGCACACGTGTTCTACAGTTACTACAGATGGTGTCGGACCTGCTGGTGAAAGTTACGGGTAACCCAAGGGCAGTGCGTTTTTGTTTTTGCACAGAGTCCTATTGGACGCCACGGAAATACGGCAGTAGTGCTCGGTAGGATGGCCGAATAAGGCGGGTTTTTGTTTCTAGCTAAGATGCCAACGGGAAGGAGGGACGACTGCTAGGGGTACACGTTATTGGGGGACAAGTGTGTCCCTGTTTTTAGTTCAATATATATATATATATATATATGCGTTTCAAATGCTCTAAGTGACTACCGTTTTCATATGTAAACGTGACGTCAAAAATGACCTACGGATGTGCCATGTACATATACACGTATTTATAAAGAGTATATCGTATTTTTTAGCGTACTGATTCTCAGATATGGTCGAACCCTACGGTGGCGTAGTGCATTCGTGTGCACCTTGCGACCGGACGACATACATAGCTGCATAGGTTCGATTCCCGCCGGGGCGCATTTGTATTTATACTGACGAAGCTACGCGAAAGCAATTCCGTGGACGTTAAATGTTGGTTGAGAGTTGGCCCGAAAAGGATCCTCAGATATATATACACACATATATATATATATATATATTTATATATATCTGAGCGTAGTCGATACACCCGTAATACGTGTGCTATGTTACTTTAGCGAGAATGCTAGGGACTGTAAGGTGGATACTGCCTTGCTGCGGCGGTACTGCTGCCGTAGCCGATTTCGGCAGTATATTTTAGCGCGTCTGATCATCTCTGGCGGGCAGGTTTATTTGAGTTGCCCATTTCACGTTTACCGTCGCTGCGTCTTCTGTAGCTACTGTTGTTGCTGCTGCTCCCGCGACCGCTACCGTGGCTGTTGTTATTGTCTGGTCGTTCTGGCGTCCCGTTGATGACGTGGCTGTTACCACCACCACCGAGTCTACTACACTACTGGATGTACTCGCCGTTGGTAGGGTCATCGGGTGTGCGGCGACCCAGACAGATTTCCACCTCAGTGGACGACGACGACGATGACGACGAGACGACGTCTCACTGCCTCACTGACCCCATTTAGCTAATTACGCTGGGTCACCATTAGCCGAAAGGCCTGCTTTAGGTTTAACCTTTCTATCTCTCATTCTCTCTCTCTGTATATATATATATATATATATATATACTTGCATTGCCGATACTTTCAGATGGTTCAGTGGTGTTTTCCTTACTGCACTTAGTGCAAACGCGCTGTTATTGCTACTAGACAGATGATTTTATCCTCTGCGATGATACGATACGCCGCCCGCTACGATACGAGGGCAAACCGAAGCGCTACTTGAAAAGTGGCGGGCAACAACAACAATACCAACAACAACAACAGTATTAGCAACAGCAACAACAACAACAGCATTAGCAATGACAGCAACAACAACATTAACAACAACAACATTAGCAGCAACAACAACAAAAAACACGACGAGGCTGGTCAATGGTCTCGATGGCACGATCAGCGAAGACTGCGGCCACGGCCACGCAAACACACCGTACAGACTTTTACATAGATAGATACACACGCAACTGCACACACACACACACACAGATACACACTTACATGTTATAATACTACGTGAACAGTCAGTCAGCCATGCAGGCAAGGAGGCTACCATACAGTAGTTACAGGCGAAGAAGTCTCGAACGCGGCGAACGCTTCCTCCTAAGATGCCCGCCGAATGGCCTATCGGCTCACTCGCTCACTAACTGACTGACTGACTGACATCCAGTGCTGCGTTATCGGGCATCGGCGTGACCCAAAAGTGGCCGGCCGCTTGAGGCGGGTGCCCTGCTGCTGCTGCTGCTTCCCTGCTCTTTGCGTCACGGTTATGGTTATGGTTATGGCGGTATGGCGTTATGGCGGCCGCGTCGATGGTGACGTCGGCGACGCGTCGGCGTTGGTGTTAGCAGTGGCTGGGCGGGAGACTGTCGATGTCGTTGTCGATGTCGTTGTCGATGTCGTTGTAGATGCTGTCGATGATGTTATGGCTTGTGTGTTTGCGTGTTCCGTATCGTGCCGTCAGTAGTCAAGTGAGTCTCCGACCGTACCGATTGATGGCCGGTGTCCTTGCCCATCTGTCACGCAGGCGGGAGGACGGACGGACACGCAGACGGCCAGGCATATAAACAGACCAATAGAACGACTCATAGATAGCGGCACAGCAACGGTGCCGATATCGGTGCGATATATAAGGCGCGAGACAGAATCGAAGACGCGGGGATCTAAGAGGCTAGAATATATATATGCACTACTGAGGTGCTAGGATCTGAGAGGCTAAGATCGAATGCACTAATGAGGTGCTAGGATCTGAGAGGCTAGGATATAATGCACTACTGAGGTGCTAGGATTTGAGAGGCTAGGATATAATGTACTACTGAGGTGCTAGGATCTGAGAGGCTAGAATATAGTGCACTACTGAGGTGCTAGGATCTGAGAGGCTAGAATATAATGCACTACTGAGGTGCTAGGATCTAAGAGGCTAGGATATAAGGCACTACTGAAGTGCTAGGATCTGATAGGCTAGGATATAATGCATTGCTGAGGTACTAGGATCTATGAGGCTAGAATATAATGCACTACTGAGGTGCTAGGATCTAAGAGGCTAGAATATATATATGCACTACTGAGGTGCTAGGATCTGAAAGGCTAGGATATAATGCATTGTTGAGGTACTAGGATCTAATGCACTACTAAGGTGCTTGGATCTAATGCACTACTGAGGTACTTGGATCTAATACACTACTGAGGTGATTGGATCTAATATACTACTGAGGTTCTAAGATCTAAGACACTAGCTAAAGTGCTAGGATTTAAGACGCTAGGATGTAGTTCACTATGGAGGTGCTAGGATCTAAAACACTGTCGAGCCCGGTGGCGTGATGGTGGATTAAGTCTGCGCCTCGCAACCGGAGGAGACATATAGGCGCGCGGGTGCGAGCCCCACCGTTGCGCTGATTTGTATTTATCATGTGGGTCCGTCTGTGAAGCAATGTGAAAAACAGTTCCGTGGACGTTAAATCTTGGCTGAGAGTCAGGAGACCGAAAACTTAAGGATTTAAAACGCTACTTCATAGCACAGCTACTAAACGTGGAAAGCTAGCAGTGGCTGTTGTTATCGTTGTTTTTGTTTGTTGCTGCTGCTGCTACTGTTGTTTTTGGTGCTGTTGTTGTCTTTGGTGTTTTTGCTGCTGCTGCTGTTGCTGTTCTTGATGTTGTTGTAGCTATATACTTAATTGTTAGTGTAGTGGAATCAATCAATACGAAAACTGCATATAGTAAGGGAGCAAGCCAGCGAACGAGAGAGAAAGACAGTTGGATGGAGGGAAAGATCTATAAATAGAGAGGAAGACGTCCATTTCGGTTCGACTACAATCGAGACCAAAAATGACTTTTAATTGTGCACTCGCACGCAGGCGCGGTCGCACACGTATGTCCACTTGTCACACACACATACATGTGAATGTATACATATATATATATATATACCCTTTAACGCTATCCGGAAGATTCCGATTCTAATTTTGTCAATGAAATTCAAATATAATTGTAGCATTGTTCGGCATTCAAACGTTTCCTGCTGAAACTATGTAACAATAGGGTATCTGTATAAGCGATGTGTTTATAAAGTGAATATATATATATATATATATATATATATATATATATATATATATGTGTGTGTATATATATACATGCATATACATATATATTACTTTCACTGAGTACGAGATTGCCCTCGTTGCCGTTGCTATACATATTTACCGCGCAGCAGCTGCTGCTGTTGTTGTTATGATCATTGTTGCTATGATTGTCTACGACGGCGCTTCCTGTCTTTCGTTTGTATTGACACCACCAGACACACATAGATCGATCGATAAATAAATAGATCACTAGATAGATAGATAGATAGATAGATAGAGAAATAGAAAGATAGACGTATGTATGTAGGCAGAAAAGTCAAGGGGGGGGGGCAATGGTTGTAGGTAGTACGAGTATAGTGGTGGTGGTTGTGATAGAAGTGATATTGATAGTGGTGAGTTGAGTTTTCGTTGATATGCGCTTGCGTCGACGCTTCGCTTTCTTTGCCTTCTTCTCGCGGCCACAGCAGCAGCAGCAGCAGCAGTGGTAGCGGCCCAGTGCCGCCCGCCGTAATGTCAGTGACCCAGTGACGCCAGTAAGAGGCAGGCCTTTGACCTACCCTGTTATCGCCGCTGCTGTTGCCGCTGCTGACGCCGTCACCCGCCGTAGACGATCAAGCCGTCACCCGCCGATCCACCGATTCGATTTGTCGTCTAATTTGTCGGCCGAATTCGAGTGAGTAGTAGTAGTAGAGAGTTATTCGAGTAGATGAGACAAACAAATGGTTAGGCTATCAACGTTATCACAGAAGCAGACGGAGATAGTTCGTTGTCTCGTCCAGCGTCGAGGAGGATCGGCGTCGTCGAGGAAGACGTGGGCTGGCCACCTCACGCAGATCAACAACCACGAAATTGGAAGCAACTTATGCTCTCAATGTCCACCGACTGACTACTGTTTACCTGCTGCTACGCTGACGACCAGCACCATAATTATTATTATTATTATTATTATTATTATTGATGATGGTGGTGATACTAATCATAGTAATGAGGGGCAAGCAAACGTTCGCTATTTAGAGTTGTAGGAATCAAACAAATAATATGATAAATGCAATAATATTAATTATTAATTAATTAATAATATATGATAAATGCAATAATATTAATTATTAATTAATTAATAATATATGATAAATGCAATCATATTAATATATTGCTATTTACAGTTACTTCTTGACTAAAACAACTGTGAGATGTAAACGTGTGCTAGAGTTTCATCCTAGGCTGACTCAATCTGTGGCGCTCATAAAAGAAGCTGCTGCTGGTGCTATCTGTCTTCAAAAACTGCTCCTCGCGTCGATTACTATATGATTTTCTTCATCTATCTCGCCACGTCTTTTAATACTTTAACCTACGAGTATATGGCCTACACTGATGGGACCCAATGTTTGCAAGGCTACATGTACATTGCTTTCTTTATTTCTTCGCGTCCGCGTGCACTGGGATTTATTATTATTATTATTATTATTATTATTATTATTATTATTATTATTATTATTATTATTATTATTATTATCATTATTATTATTATTATTATTATTATTATTATTATTATTATTATTATATTATTATTATTATTATTATTATTATTATTATTATTATTATTATTATTATGTGTCTCATTGCGGCGTGTACGATACTTAAAAACCTCCAAGTGGAATCCTCATAACGCATGTTAATACCTCATACAATGGCTTTTAGACGAATTTGATTTCTTTGAAGAAGTTTAGCTTACAGACAGTTGTAGCATGAATTATTTGGAAACTGTGCATGCAAGCAGTACAGGGAAGTTGGTCGTCGTTGCTTCGATTTGGTTAACTGGAGAATGTTTGCCGATACAACGTTGATGTTGTAGTGCAAGCCTTTCCAACCCTATCTCTCATCATGGTCTGCTGAAAATACTCGGTACAGACATTCCATCCATGTGCATGTGAAACGGTGAGTTTTCTTTAAATGGTGGAGGGGGCGTGTTGCATCGATACTCAATTATATTACTGTGCACGGCCTTCTATATATATATATATATATATATATATATATTTGGGGTGTAGCATATGTGTGTAACATAAACCTAATGTATTATACGGAAAATAACTTTATATATATTTGGGGTGTCAGAATAATCAGCTGGCATCTTTCAAAAGGTACCGAGCTTTTGAGGGTGAAGTGTCCCGGAGGGCTAACGTTGCAGGTATATCTGTATTACAAGTAAACAATAGAAGTTACAAAATATATTAAACCCTTTTGTTTTTACGCTACTTTAAGTATGCCAGATCATTTTACGGACAACTTATATATATATATATATATATATATATATATATATACTTAGCATCGCATTGCTGCCAGCCGCGTTGATTAAGACCACAAGTGTGTGCGGGCAGAATTCCCACGCTACTGTATAGGCGGGTGTTTTAGCGATGTTCTGACTGAACATCACCGCAAATAGGCGAATTTCTATGATTGTTTGTGTGACGAAAATCGAAATGATTAGCAGAAGCGCCACATCCGGAGTAATCATCCGAAAATGACTATTCCGAGTAGTGGGCAGGAAGATATATATATATATATATATATATATATATATATATACGGGCATATTCGTTTGGTAGATATATAGCAAGACGTACTATTGGCACATAGGTTTGGCTCTCTCCTTGCAATTGTCGCACGATTTGTACTCCAAGTATGGCGATTTTGTATTGTTTATATATATATATATATTTATATATATATTAATCGCATGGTACAATAACCGGTTGTTATTACTATAACAATCCTTCATGTTAGTGCACCCGTCACATCCACCCGTATCCAACGTGAATAATATGATAATATATATGACGCGTCAATATTATTAACTTCATATACTTTTAATGTACCTAAAAATATTTTTCGGGCTGAAAGACCTCAGTCATAATTTAACGTCCACGGGACTGCTTTTCGCAATGCTTCATAGACTGAACCCCTTCTTGTGTCTTCTCCGGTCGCGAGCTTTTGATGTACCTATAGAATACTCACTACTGCACAATACAAGTGTTTTAATAGTTATTGCACATCACATGTATGGGTTTCTTGTGGACACGTACATGCACATCATGGAGTGGCATGCACATCATAAGTTGCAGTTATCACTGCTCGGGAATCACAGATCTGAAAAGCAAGAGGGAATACAACAGTTGTAGCTGCGGGCCAGGTTCCCTGAGGATTGTTGTGATTGATCGTGGCCATCGCATCTTTGTGCCATATCGCATCTGCCACTGTTTATGAATACGACTGTCCAACGAATACGATCGCAAAAGGCACAAGGCTAAATCGCGGTTAATGCGAGTATTCGGCTTATCCTAACTATTTGGTTTGTACTAACACTAGTTCACGTTATATCGTTGTCATACGTAGCAGTGGCAAGAATCACACTAACGACGCCTTATTCGTGATAACTTACACCTAACAACGTTTAGCAACGCTCGCTAGTCCATGTACTACGCTTTCACCTGTGCGTTTATCATTTATCATGCGTTCCTTTCTACCTAAATTGTCTCATTCGTTATTATTATTATTAGCCGTTATGACGCGCTTATCAGGATTTTTTTTGTATAAACTCCGATTGTCCCCCGTTGTCCGCAGGCATCCAGTCGCTGTCGAATTTGCGGTTGTTCTACAGCGTAGCATTTTTCCAATAGTTGCGCTCCTTATCGATCGTCGTCGTCGTGTGATGTTCGGCAAAAGTGTTGCTGCGTGTTTAAAGAACGTGTCTTTACTTTCTGCTACTGCATGGACCAAAAAACTTTTTGGGGCTGGCCGTAAGCCAACAATAAGCGTCCACGGGTTTGCTTTCGCATTGCCTCGTGAGAAGAAGCAATGTAAAAGAAATGTTTTTTGACTCAGGTGTGTTCAACCACAACGAGATGAGTCTCGATTATATTATTCGT
Organism: Dermanyssus gallinae; assembly: GCA_003439945.1. Taxonomy (NCBI): domain Eukaryota; kingdom Metazoa; phylum Arthropoda; class Arachnida; order Mesostigmata; family Dermanyssidae; genus Dermanyssus; species Dermanyssus gallinae. The sequence continues at coordinate 93,225 of QVRM01005391.1, read as the reverse complement.
ATCGTTATACCCGAAATCAGTGGTGTCAGTTAATAGCAACAGTGATCACAGAAAAGGGACTGTCTTGATTCTCCTTAATATGCAACGAGCGCACACGCGGCGGCTATCATGCTTATCGGTCAAAGCATCCGTTTGCTTTACGTCGCTTTGCTTTTGGTGGATTGACTTGTGCACGGACGTCTGGATTACGACGCGTTTGGCCACAGTGGGGCCAACAACTCCTGTGGACTCTGGTAGATTGTTCCCCTTCGTTTAATTCGTCGGTTGGTGGTTATTTAAACTAGTCACCCGTAAATTGTGCGCTAGCTGTTCTTATATATATATATATATATATATATATATATAGACGTTTTAAAAGCGCCTTGTGACGGACGGCTTAGGTGTCCGACCGTGTCACATTTCCCATAGGATTTTTCATCGATTAACATATATATATATATATATATATATATATGTGGCGGGAAGCAGTGGGGAAATTGGCTGGCGACAACCGGAGATAGTAGCCCGGCAGAAAGGGTAATTGCATTTTCGGCACGTCCGGCAACGAGACACTCGTTCCAACCCACTTATTTCCAAGCAATCTTTCCTTAAGATCTGCAAATTTGTGTGAATGTTGGTGTTAAATGGACAAATACATCCGTATATAGTTTTACATAGTAAAGTAGGTGGATAGCCAATATGTGTATATATATATATACATGCATTCATACATAAATGCGCCCTTCTATTGTCTACCGTCGAGCCCGAGGGTGGCGTGGTGCATTCGTCTGCGCCTTTCAACCGGAGGAGACACATAGGCGCGCGGGTTCGAGCCCTACCGTTGCACTGATTTGTATTTATCATGGGTCCGTCTATGAAGCAATGCGAAAAGCAGTCCCGTGGACGTTGAATCTTGGTTGAGGGTCTGCCCGAAAACTTTTCTATTGTCTACCTGCTTAATGTGACATCTAGTTGTTCGTTTTTTGTGGTCTCTCGGCTCCACTCCATCATGTGTTGAGTCCATTTTCGGTTCCCGAAGTCGGTCAAGGCTTTGTAGGACACTAGTTTTGCGCGTTACTGTGCGTTACTATAGTGTACGTTGTGTGAAGATTCGCAACTACTGCCGTGCACCACGCATTTATTACCCCGCTACGTCTCTCACGCTCAGTCGTAACTCGAACCATGCACAAACATTGTAGACATCCACCCTCCAGGCTCCACTCGAATAGATAGTGCCCTCCCCTCCCCGCTCGCTGTAATTCGGTAAATTCTTGCCATTGTTGCCATTTTCGTCGCCCGCCGTGGTTCACCGATATTTTTTCCATCGTCTGCCTTTGGACCGAAACTGCGGCTTTTTTCTCCTTCACGGCAGCAATTTGTTGTCATCAGCTGGTGTTATCATTACAGCTTCTGCAGCTCCTATTGCTGTTTTCATTGTCATCTGGTTGTGATTGTAGCCATTGTTTACGTTTTCCCATATATATATATATATATATATATATATATATATATATATATGTGTGAGGAAGAGGTAAACGTTTGCATACACGCGCGCGCAGAAACCGCAAACGAGCTTATAGGATGCTCCGCACGACTTTTCCATTATTACGATGATGGTACTTCGTCCAATTTTCTGGCCACTCTATGTTATTGAACGTACATAGGGCGTATGCACTGCTGTTACAAAGCTGTCATATCATAACCACACCAGGTATATAGTGGAATAGTAGCCTAGCTCGAAGAGGTATTGCAAGGAAGACATAATAATAATAATAATAATAATAATAATAATAATAATAATAATAATAATAATAATAATAATAATAATAATAATAATAATAATAATCATTGCGTTGTTTGTTGGCCAGGTAACGTAAAGAAGCTGACCGAGTTCCTCGAACAGGGCCGTCTAGTCAATCTGGACAAGTTCTCGGTGCACACGCTGGCTTCAGTGCTCAAGAAGTTCCTGCGAAAGATTCCGGGCGGCATCTTCGGCGCAGAGGTCGAGACGAGTCTGCTGGAGGCGATCCAGGACGAATCGCTACCGCTCGACGAAAAGCGTGACCAGATCGCGCGTATCATTGGTCCGTATTTGTCATTTCTAAGCCTTCTTAACTGACTCAACCCTATGAATACGAATGAAATAACGGTTATAGGGTTTAGGCGTATGCAACACGTATATACGAGCTGCAATGCATATGTGCCACCTTATTCTACTGTACACTCTTTGAGAAACATTTCTTAAACGCGTCTTGTGTAATCGAGTTAGGTTGCTCCTGCCATTTTTTTTCTTTATTTCCTTTATAATCTCGAAACGTTGTCTGTTATTTTTTAGATTTTATTGGGGTGAGTGTTTTATACAGGAAAAGATCGCACGGGGCCAGCTCCGGCGAATTGAGACGTTGCTAAAATATAGAAATTAATTTTTAACAATAATAATCCGAAATCGTAGGTATAGTCATATACGAGGGCGGATCGATTTAATCTTCCGAAGGTTTTTGTTTCCTTCGACGGGCGTTCATTTGCTGGAGATTCAACACTTTTGGAACGCACTTCGCTGCCAGGGTTCTCTGGCGCATAAAATATAGCCAAATCTGTTACAACCGATCTATAAAATGTATTTATATAACTTCGCTATGTTAGCACGTTGGAGTGGACAATTGTCTCCTCGCGAACGTGTGATCACGGGTTCTCTAACCCGGGATTAGTCCAGTTCAACAATGTGCCTTGAACAGACGCTGCATTTCCTCGTTGAATGTCGAGCGACAGCCTCTGACGCAAGAATTCGAATGCTCTCGAGTCTCCTGTTGAAAGGTTAAGGCTTTTACCCACGCGCTGATTCAGCTTCAGTGTAAAAGAGGCCGCAGCTTAAGTGTAAGGGAGGCTGCAGCTTCCGTAGTCTCGAATACTAACGGACAAAATGCATGTGGATACTCAACGCTAGAGTATTGTTTGCATTTGTTAGCCTCTGCTAACCTGGAGGCATGATCTGCTCAGTCCGCACCTGCACCGACCATCGAAGGGGCTAATGAGTAGGATTACTGATCCATAAAATATCTCCAATCCCTCAGCTATCTTTTTATTTTGGCTCCCTAGTGCAAGTCGGCGATTGTTGACTACGATGTTGAGAACTTTTTCAACGTGTTTTCTGATATTGATTTCGAATGCCTTCCCTAACGGGAGTCATCTTTGGTCTTTTTACGTTCGTCGCGAAATCGACGGTACCACGTATACACAGTGTTTCGACACACTGCTTGATCACGATAAGCACTTCGTAACATTTCCCCCACTTTAGAACATATGATTTGATTTTTAACAGATAACTTGATGCAGATTCTGAATTCCTCTATTTTCGATTCTTTGCATCGCTAGATTATAAACGCAGCCACCGGCGCGAAATTTGGCCTGTGTACAGCTGAACGGCGCTTCTAAGCAAAACAAACCGGGAGTCCTTGAAGGTTTTTTCCCGGGGGCAAAAAAGTCAAATAATGATAACTTGCCGATTCGTCTTCGTATATATAGAGCCAGAGTCACTTGAGAGTATTAAACATTTTGACACGAAACACAAAGTCGACTAGTACGTCTAAAATTCGAGTTTTAGTAGAAATCATGCTGTTTTTTTTCGGAAAGATGCAGTCGGGAGGATGGCCACTCTGGAACTTTCCGGCCTTGTCTATAAAAAATCTACTATTTTGTGACATTTAGGTATAACTTGGGTGTATTTTTTGAAATCTCCTGCCTAATATTTTTTGTTCAAGACGTCAGTGGGAGCGGGCTTACTAGAACAAAATCGTTTTAAAAAACACAACAGAAAAGGAGCGTCGGGTGGCCTAACGAGGTAACCAAGGGACGTATGTCGTCTTAAAAATAATTATATATATATATATATATATATATATATATATATTGTTTTTTTTTCTACATATAGATATATATATATATATATATATCTTCAGAAATCTCCTGCCTAATATTTTTTGTTCAAGGCGTCAATGGGAGCGGGCTTACTAGACCAAAAGCTTTTTAAAAAACACAACAGAAAAGGAGCGTCAGGTGGCCTAACGAGGTAACCAAGGGACGTATGTCGTCTTAAAAAATAAATGTATATATATATATATATATATATATATATATATATATATGTATATATATTATATATATATATATATATATATATATATATATATATATATATATATGTATGTATATATATATATATATATATATATATAAATATATATATATATATATATATATTTGGCGAAACAAAAGTAAGCGGTTTTGCAAGTGAATGTGATAGCGGCCATGATTTCAAGCGCCCCTGACGGGGGAGGGTTACCTCCCGCGAGCCTCAACATAGCGAACCTACGCACGGGTGAACCCGCAGCTAATGACGATATGTCGAGGCCGGCGAGTGCTATGAGCAATGCATCCGTTGGTGTCAAACGGAGAAGAGAGGGCGCTGACGTCGACTCGGCTGTCGATGAGCTGCAAAGAGACGGTTTCACTGTCGTCACGAACGCGAAAGTGAAAAAAAACGGTGATACGAGAGCAGAAACAGCTAGACAGGTTGAAAGACGAGGTCAATTCGGGAGCACTCGGAGCATTCAGGGTCCGGATCAGGCACCGAGAGAATTCGGACGGGAGTCTGGCTGAATTCAAGGAGGGTTCGATGATGCGCCTATTTAAGGCAATTCACACCTTGGTTCCGGAGGGTCGAATCTCGGGCAATAGGAGCAGCATTTTCGTGAACATCTTTTCCATGGACGTAGCTCAGAGGCTCTCACGCTTAACGAACATTGACGAAATTCCGGTCACCGTTTCCTGCCCGGGCCTAGCATCGTTTAAAGCTAGAATCCAAGGTGTTTGCACCTCGATCACGGAAGAGGAGATTGTGACAGAGCTCGCAAACCTGGGCGTTACAGACGCTCGAAGACTGTTCGTATCGTCTGGGGACCAAAAGAAGCCGTTGCCTAAAGTCATTCTGACGTTTAACCGTCAACCACCGGCGTCAATATTCTTGGGATACCGCTCCCACGCGGTAGTTCTGGAACCCGATCAGCCCAGAATATGCTTCAATTGTTCCAGGGTTGGTCATATAGCGGCAAACTGTTCCCTCCCTAAAGCCTGTCGCAACTGCGGCAAAGAAGGCCACCTAGCTACTGACTGTCCGAATGCGTCCAAGTGTGTCAACTGCGGGGGACCTCACGACGCCAAATCACCTAGTTGCCCGCGACTTTTCTATCTAAGAGAAAGGAACAGGATCCTGATGGAAGCCAGGACTCTCCACCAAGTCCGTGCTACCCACCCAGACGCATCCATTAACGAGACCCTGACGACGCCTACACCTTATTCACAAGGCTCAAATGCCGTCGGTCAAAGTTCAGGCCCCCCAGAAGGGCCGACATATGCCTCGGTGGTGCGCGGCATTGCAGTTGGGGGTGACGTCACTCCGCAGCTCTTACTGCCCCGGCCAAGAACAGCACCTAGAAAGCGTCTACCAGTTAAGAAACGAACGAAGGCCACATCTTCTCGTCCCCGGGGATCTCATAAGGCAGCGACTCTCGGGTCGGTTGGGTTGGTCCGGGACTTGCTCTCTCTTAAGACGGAGCTGTCAAAAATGGTGAAATCAATAACAAACGCGTTACAACCGTTACTGGCGTTGTTGTCGGTTGCCAACAGCCTTAAACAAACACAATGATGAATGATCACAATAATCACACAACGGCGGCAGAGTCTACACGAGCAACTGAGCCGGGTCCCCCAGAGCGCCCTGGCCCAAGCGTAATACCCGAGCCCGGCTCTGCGAGAGTACCAAATTTACAGGGGACCAACAGGGTTACTTGTAATTTTTGTCGCCAGACCTTTACCAGGCGAGGTCTCCGTAGACACGTCACCGTCAAACATGGGGGCGCGGACACCACACATATCCGTGACGAAGCCATGGACGAGTCCAACCCAGACCTCACGGAGCTCATTCAATCCTTCATGAAAAGCGGGAAGCTGGTACGAATCCTACCGAAAGCAGTAAGGAAATCGGTGGCTGACGCCTTATCGGAGGTGTGCTCAAGAGCAGCCCTGGACAACGACGACGCTGCCTGGCTTGGGCTGTTCTCGTTCGCCCCAGTCGTGTTGAGGTTACCTGTAGGCCGCAGGGATACACGCTCCCTGACAGTTATCATCAGAAAGAACCTGGTGGAATTTCAACGTGGAGTCCGGCTGACTCACTTGGGTTCCTCGTCTGGTACAGACGAGTCAGGCCCTAGTGTTGAGCGGATTCGTCCAAACGCGCGAGCCGTGCTGGCCAAACTATCCGACGGGGACGCTGCAGGGGCAGCCCGCCTCCTTCTATCGGATGACGTTATGGTTGATGAGCCAGCTGCTATCGCATCGTTACGGGCGAAGCACCCCGTCGGACAGTCGGACCCGGTTTGGCCGTCCCCCCCCTCTCAACAGCTCATGCCTTCTTCCACCTCGGCTGAGGATGTGCGCTACGCGATGGGTTCATTTTCAAAGAGCTCGAGTGCCGGCCTAGATTTCATCCGGCCCCGTCTGCTGCAAGACCTTCCTTCACCGAGTCTCGGCAGCTCGTCCGAGAGACTTGGCAAAGCGCTGGCAAAGCTTATTGACGTATTGCGTTGGGGAGCCCCACATCCTGGGTGGCGTCCTCTCATCTTTGGGGCAAGGCTGTTCGCACTGAAGAAGAACGACGGCTCATATAGACCCATCGCCTGTTCATCGGTGATACGCAGAGTTGCGGCAAAACTGGCAGTGAGGGACTCCAGAGATGTCATCCGCCGGGTTATAGGGCGTCACCAGTTGGGTTTCTCTACCAAGCGGGGTGCAGAAATAATGGTGCACGCTACCAGGGCATTCATCGACTCTCGGCAGGAGTCCTCCGTACTAGTCAAACTGGATTTTAAAAACGCGTTCACCACCGTGAAGAGAGATCACTTGCTAAAAACAGTTGCAGAAGAAGCTCCCGCCATCTACCATCAAGTCAAACTGGCCTACGGTGATCCATCACACCTGATCTTACCCTCGGCATTGCTTACCTCGGCAGTGGGTGTCCAGCAGGGAGATCCCCTCGCTCCCCCTTTGTTCTGCCTTGCCGTGAAAGATCTGGTCAACTCTTTCGAAAGTCCACTTAACCTGTGGTATTTGGACGATGGTATCATAGGAGGTAGCGCCAGTACAGTATGTGAGGACATAAAGAAAATACTAAGCTTCGCTACATGCAGCGGCCTTGAACTAAACCCGACCAAGTGTGAAGTCCATATAAAAGGAATGGGCGCAAATGACACCCCTGTCATCCTGGATTTACTTCCGGGGTGCCGTGTAGTTGGCGACGACCTAGACCTTCTTGGGGTGCCTTTATCCCCCGACAACCTCACCTCGACGATCGAGCGATGGAGAGAAAAACTCCAGGTCGGTCTCAACCGCCTCCCTCAGCTTGGCGCTCATAGGGGATTGTACCTTCTACGTTCGTGTTTCTCCGCTTCGAATCTGAACTACCTGTTCAGAGGTGTCAACTGTATAGCCTTTTCATCTCACTTGGAAGAACTAAATGTGAAGCAAGGCGACGCGTTGGAATCTCTACTTAATCTGCGGCTACGGGGCGACCCCTTAACCCAAGCATCACTACCGGTCGCAAGAGGCGGGTTGGGACTCCCCGAGGCAGTTTCCCTCTCAGTTGCGGCGCATATTGCCTCCCTGCATTCAGCGATCGGCGACATCGAGGCTATCCTAGACCCCCACGCTGTGGTGCATTTCCGATCTACGTTGGAAAAGACCCAAAATGAAGCCATCGCATTCTGCGGGGCTCTCCCGGAGACTCCTTCTCTTCAGTCTGCGTGGTCAGATTTGACACACGATCGTCGATGGAGCGACCTGTGGAGCCGAGCAACTTCCGACGCGGACAAAGCGAGGTTACAAGCCGTCTCCTCGCCGGGTGCAAGCGTATGGCTACACGCCCTCCCGAGTCCTCAACTGGGTACCCTTTTAGACGATGAATCTACACGAATATTAGTCGGTTTGAGAGTGGGAGCAGAACTGGTTTCCCCCCATCGCTGTGGTTGTGGTGACGAAGTCGACTCCCTAGGCCACCACGGTCTTTCTTGCGCCCAGAGTTCAGGCAGGATCGCACGCCACTCGGCCCTGAACGAGACGTTCTGCAGAGGATTACGGTTGGCAGGCTACCCATGTGTGCTGGAGCCCCCCGGCTTAGTCAGAGATGACGGAAAAAGGCCTGACGGAATGACTCTGACCCCATTCGATCGGGGCCAGATGCTGGTGTGGGACGCGACAGTTACCGACTCTTTAGCCCCTTCAATGGTCGGTACTGGCGCAGCCCGCCCTGGGCATGCGGTTGCCTTAGCGGAAACAGCCAAGTGCAGGAAGTACTCAAGCCTGGACTATCCCCACTTGTTCTCACCTCTAGCTTTTGAGACGTTAGGGGGACCAGGGTTGCTTACCAAAAAAATACTCAGAGACGTCGGGAGAAGATTGGTTGTTGCTACAGGAGACAAAAGAGCGGGGGAGTACTTACTGCAGCGCTTGTCGTTAGACGTTCAGAGGGGGAACGCCGCGTCGGTGAGAGGAACTTTGGCCAGGTGGACCAGCCCCATCTTGGACCTAGAGCATTGAGTCGTTAGTTTTCAGTGCGTTATGTGACACATTGTGATAACAGACAACATGGACAAATAAATTTGCCGGCGGGCTATGTCGGTCCATATAAATATATATATATATATATATATATATATATATATATATATAGCAAGTTAAATAATGGCGTCTGATGTGAATTGTTGTTGTCGTCGCAGGGAGTCTTCCACTGCTCACGCAGCGTCTACTCGTGTTGATCTGCGGCACCCTGCGCACAATCGCGGGCGGCAGCGAAACGAATCGAATGAGCGCCGAAGCTCTCGGTGTGAGCGTTGCACCGTCATTCTTCCGCTCGTGCGACGGAATCAACAAAACTGCCAGAATGGAGGACATCGTCAAGTTTAAGGTGAGTTCTAGTAGAGCCATTGCTAGCACTGACACCGACAACAACAACAACAGATAGCCACAACAGCAGCAGCAGCGATAATAACGAACAACAACAACAACAACAAAGGCGATAGCAGCAGAAAATGACAGCAATGACAGACGAAACAATACTCAGCCATACGTTGACGTACACATAATTATTGTTGTTGTTGTTGTTACACCGCAAATTGTATAATTATGTTTCATTGTTATATCTCTCGTTGCTCTGGATAATTTATTTGTATTCATTGTTGAAGTATCAGCGCCACTATCATAAACTTGCATTAGCATCATACAATCGCTATTATAAACTTGCACCGAGAAAACAATGTGCTGTGCAAACTGCCCTACCGAAACACATACATAGTGTTAAACAAGTTCTTGATCCCATTGATATGATTGTGTCTGGTACTGTGTCGTTGACGTCATTTTTGCCGTTGTTGTTATTGTTGTCGTTGTTGTTATTACTATTATTTACTTTGCTATTGGCCTGCTGACTCTTTTGTTGTTGGTGGTACAGTGTTTGTTGATAGGGCCCCCATTATTGTTGACATTATTCTTGTATTTTGGATTTTTACATGGTTTTCGTAAGTACTTTGCAAACAGCACTGTTAAGTTTTTAATAATAATAATAATAATAATGCGGAGTTGAAGAAAAAGTGATGATGAACAAAATCGAAAGGAAACTGACCACCATACACCAAGATCTTATATATGTGGTGTCTTCTTAATTGCTTTCATTGTGCACACTAGACGTTGTTGCGTTTTCTGGCATCATCAATTGAACATGCATCTCTTTCTCTATTTAGCTGTGTGTCTGCACCTGTCGAATCTGTCAGGGTAGCCCACGTAAAATGGCTCGTTTTCGTTACCCGATCGCCAGAGTCGCTTAGCTGTAACAGATTTCAAAACGTGGGCGTCGTCCGTCTCAATATATATATATATATATATATATATAGAGAGAGAGAGAGAGAGAGAAAGACTGCGGAAAGGCTATCGCTTTCGGCTGCTGCATATTTATGAAGTGTAGCAAAATGTGTTTATGCCTTATAAGTGGTGTAACATACCCACGAACGCGTATATATGTGCATCATGAGAGAACAAGAAAGTGGATAAAATGTTTTGCTAGCAGTGATCTACTGTTTGCTGCAATATGCGACGTGAGGGGCAACAACATTTTTGTTAGATTTTGCGTATAGTAACGCTGCTGCTGTTGTTTTTCATAATAAATGCACTCCTTAAGCGTGCTCCAAGTGTCTACGTGTTTCCAGAGACACAGCAAGACAGCAAAAGCAAGAGTGAAATAGAGAGAAAGAGAGAGACAAAGAGAAGACATGACTTTGTCTGCCTCTCGAGACATGTTTCATTGTTTCCTGCAACGAGTAGACAGAACTTGTGCGTGCACGGCAATCTCGGTTGTTTCCCGCATTCATGCGCATGCATGCATGCATGCATACAACTACCCCCACGATATGCTTTCTAGCAGAAGAATCGGCGGCCATGCTGTTACGGGTTTGTGCCACTAGTCGAGCAATCGCATGACTCCCAGCAGCAGCAGCAGCTGGGTTAAGAAGTTTGTCACGACATATGCTCACGATTATGCTCAGTCGGAACTTGTCACGCACCGATGTGCTCGTGTCACGTTCCTATAGGCATCACGCCATCGCACTCTCTCTGGGTCGTCGTCGTCGTTACCACTTGGTTGGTCACCACGTGTTTTTAGACAGCAGTGACTTCTATCGGGGAAGTTCATTGTGTGACAAATAGCACGATTACCGTTCGCACCGAAACGCCAATCCCACCCCCTCAAATGACAAACCGCTGCTCTGTTCACTTTTTTTTTAACTACGTCGGGTTTGGAATCGTTTTTTGTCAGTTTAGATTAGAGAGAAGTTGCAAGTTTAGATTAAAGAGAAGTTGCAAGTTTAGATTAAAGAGAAGTTGCAAGTTAAGATTAGAGAGAAATCGCAAATTCCATTGAATGTACACTTTTTATGAGTATGCTCTACGTTTCCGTAGCTTTTTTTAGCCGGACGGCCGGTTGTGTATGCATTTCTGAATTGGAGTAGGTACTGAACAAATTTAACGAACTGCCAATAGCCGAACGGGCTGGTTTAGTGCCGCGCTTGCTCTTAATGAGTCCATTATTCGTTACTAATGAGCCTATCGTTCGGTTGGCATTTTAAGTTTTTTTTCGTTCAATTGAATTCTCAGCCAAATGCCATAGCACACACATAGGATCGTGCAAATGTATGGGGAAAGTTGGTGTGTGTACCAAATATATTTTCCGTACGGAGAATTCATGCGTGTTGTTACACACAAACTCTGCAGGGTATACAGGTATTCCTACGCTACCACGACTTAAACGTCTTTGACAGCCAAAAACGACTGAAAAGAATTCTTCAACTCACTTGTGGGATGTGCATTTCATAGTTCTCAAATATATTACCTCGACTGTCGTTGTTGTTGCCGTCGTCATTGCTGCCATCGATATGGCTCTTATTTTCGTTGCCCTTCTTGGTATGGTTGTGGTCGTTGTTGTTCTTGCTGTTGTTGTTGTTGTTGCTGTTGTTGTTGTTGTTGCTGCTGCTGTTGCTGTTGTTATCGTTGTTGCTGTCGTCTTGTCATATTTCGACTTACCCGTTCCGGGTGGCTGGCTAGCGACAAACGTCTTGCTGATCTCTTCGGTGTGCTGATGAGCCCCCGGCAGCAGCAGCATGATGTGCAGTGCAACGCTGGCTGTATCGACGTCCGCGGGGGCGTTAAGCGGGCGTATCGGCGTCGGCGCAGGCGGACGGGCGGGAATGTCGCCCAGGGATGTGGATCGGATCGAGGCTGCTTGGTTCCTGCCAGGAAGTATAGGGCGTCGAGTTCGGTGGTGGTGGCGGCGTGGTACATTCGCGTGCGCCTTGCGACCGGGGGTGACACATAGGTGCACGGGTCCCCGCCGTTGCGCGTTTATATTTATGGGATCCGTTTACGAAGCAATGCGAAAGCAATTCCGTCGACGCTAAATGTTGGTTGAAAGTCAGCACGAAAAAGTGTAGTAGCAAATTCACTGCTAGTATATACTTTACTACTGTGATGGCGTGGTCTTTTTTATTGCTTTATGATTAATTCTTTCTTTTTTAATAAGGGTTGGTCTTGACTGAAAAACGTATGTACTTCTATCAAGTATGGGAAAGGTGTAGGGCGCGCGGAGACGGGTCGTTTTAATTTGTTGTTCGAACGTTGATTTTTTAAACATATGTCGCCCACCCGTCCGCTTGCTTTTGCCGTCGATTTTCAAGACGATGATGTTGATGTTCCACATGTTGGGGATGATGGTTATGAGGGTGATGATGATGATTATTATTATTATTGTTGTTACGAAGAGCAAGTTGGTGTGTTGTGATGATTAGCAGTCAATGTTGTTGCTGCCGGCTGTGCTTAATAGCAAGCAATTCCAGCGTAACGTCGTGGTCAGTCAGTATGGTCAACGTTTTAGGGGGCGAGTGGCGTCATAAACTAATTGCTCCAACTAAGCGATCCCTGTCTAAAGCCTGTTGCTGTTGTCGTCACTATTAGTGTGTGATTATTAGCATTAATACTATTATTAGCATTCTTGTTATTTTTATTTTCTTGCAGAAAGCTACGGGGGGGTGGCTTATACAGCTACTCCTGTTTTCGTTGCTATATGTGGGTGCCTTAACGGTGCTATATGCGTTCTTCATATACGCAACACTGGCACATCGATGCACATGTACAGCACATTATCGTCGTATGTATCTGATTCCTCGTCGAGCCCGGTAGTGGCGTGGTGCATTCACCTGCACCTCGCGACGGGAGAACACACATAGGTGCGCGGGTTCGAGCCCCACTGTTGCACATTTGTATATATGGGGGTCCGTCTATGAAGCAATGTGAAAAGCAGTCCCATGAACGTTAAATCTTGGCTGAGGGTCAGCCCGAAAACGTTATTATCTGTATCCGTTTTCTTGTCAGCAGTGTATCTCTGTGCGGCGTGTGTGTGTGTGCGTGTATATCGGTGTATGCAAATTGCTCGAGTGGTGTAATCTTACATTCTTTGCATACCCTCGCTTTACTCCTTGGCATTGATTTTTATCGCTGGTTAACAACGTCAACAGCAACAACAACCTCTCGATACACGATACCGGCCACGAACAACGCGATCAATTGTGCAATTGACGTTTTCCGATGTTTCTCTTTTACGTTATACCGGCTGACCACCAAGCGTGACTATAAGGTGTTGTTCTGTTCTGATCTACAGAGCAAAACGCTAGGTTTTCCGAGGGTATGGCTCAACTACGTTTCACCTAATTTTTTGTCACCTCTCCGCGCCAATACCTTAACGTACTTTCCCATACCACCCCATCTTTTCTCACTCCTATTTGATTAACGAGATTCTTTGCCTGGCGTTCGTGAATTTGATTTGATTCAGCACTCCGCGAGTATTTATTTCGATTATTTGTACAGCTGGTATCCGCTATCATCTGCTCCATGTGTTGCATGGAAAACTGATGTTCTCATTGTCCATTTCTTACTCGTGCCCTCTCTTCCACCTTTCTCTCCCCTCGCTCTGTGTCTCCTTCTCCCTTATTTTTCTCTCTCTCTGGGTGAAAACTGCTCTATCGTGATGGTTCACGCTCCGCGATGTTTCTAAATGTATCTGTTCGCTGACTCCTCTGTTGTAATTACTACCACTGTTTCGGTTTCGCGTGTGCGACCACTGCTAACGCCTTGATGAAATATTTAGTTTGTTTGCTTCTGTTTGCGCTGGCGGTTGGGAGGAAGAGAGGGACGGGCGTAAGAATTGCAAAGGTGACGTGGGGCGGCGGATTGAGACCGGCTGCTTGCTGTTGTTGTTGTTGTTGTTGTTGTTACAGTTGCTGTTGTTGTCGTTGTTGCGTCCGTTATTGTTGTTGTCGTTGTTGATGCTGTTGTTGTTGTCGTTGTTGTTGTTGATGCTGTTGTTGTTGTTGTCGTTGTTGTTGATGCTGCCGTTGTTGTTGATGTTGTTGTCATCGTCGTCGTCGTCATTGTGGTCAACCCAGCAGAATCAGCATCAAGGGGAGGGTGGGATTATTATTTATTAGTGGCCGGTCGTCGATGTGGCGAGCCAAGCCAGCGCAGGCCGATCAGCTCATTCACAGATCGTCGCAGGCGTAGGACGACATGAACAAGACAACACGGCACGGTACGACACACGCACGAACATCGAAAGGCCTCTCGATTTGACACTCTGGGCACGCTGGGCTGGTTTGTCACGGACACAGTGGTGCAGTGATGATCTCGCGCGTCGAGAGCTCTTTTCCCTCGTCGCGTGCTCGCTTCCCCATTCATCCGGATTAGGCAGGGCTCAGAGAGAACAGACACCTCAGACAGACAGACAGGCAGAGGGACACTCCATTACGGCCAAGTGACAATCTATTTATGTTGTAGATACATACAGACAGACATACACATGTACATATTTATACGACGTGTCCTCCACATCGGCGTTGAGTCATGACTGCTCATGCTAGGTGCTGGCTTTTCTCGGCAGTTACATTTATTTTGTCTCGTCCCGGTATGTATATATATGTATGTATGTATATATATATATATATATATATATATATAGATAGAGACAGAGAAAGAGAGGAGAGATGGAGAGCGAGAGGTAATTGTACAGTGCGTGGAATCCTGAGTTTGCGCTTTGCCGGCCGTCTGATAGTCTGATGCATATGTGGGTGATATATTGATTTACTAGATATTGAAGCTGATTTAGCTAAGCGGCAACCAAAACCCGTAAGCGAGAAGGTGCTATATCGGGGGGACTGCTGCTTGTAGTGCCAACCACTCGATCGAGCAATTCGAAGTATTCTTAGTGCTGATGATCTTAGTACCGGCCAGTCGAAGTAAGAATATTTGTGGTATAATAATACCCTCTCTAATGGATTGGAAGTGTCATCGCTTCCACCAATCCTAGACCACAACACTCGACTCAACAGCAGTATATATATATATATATATATACAAAAAAAAAGCTTACAAGTTAGCTTGTCACCCCACCCCCATCTTCATATAAATTGGCTAAATTTAGGAGCATATCAATAAACTGAACCTTATATGTAAAAGCTGAGCTGGAATGCTTGCTGATTATTGTTGCTGACGTTATAACCACAACCTAATACAGCGGGACAATTGAGCGACCGTCCTCGAGATGATTAGTCGAGCTCAATTCAGGTCTCGCACAGTCGGTTCAACAAGAGCGATTGCTTTGTACAACACGTGGGGTATAAGTAGTTCGTCCTTTTGACTCGCTGGCGAGAGTCATCGTTTTGACATCGCCGTTATTTGTGATTAAAATATCTGCCGTATATTTAGCTGCTACTACAACAACGACATCAACTACTACTACTACTACTATTAGTACAGTTTGTTCTGTTATTGCTACGGATTCTGTTAAAGCATTAGGTTGCTGTTGGTTGGAATTGTTGCGCTTGTACATGCGACAGTGAGTAGACGATCGAACGGAGGAGACTCGAATTTTTACCGCCTGTTAACAAGAGATAGAGGTAGAGGTTCCCGTTCAAACTGAAGTGAAGGAGGGGCGTGGTTCTGTTCTTTTTCGCTCCGTTGAAATGTACTTTTGTACGTTTGCACATCTGCACAAAATCGTCGCCGCAAAATCCCGATTTCATTCGTCTTACAGGATGAATTTCGAGTTTGACGAGAATATATGTAATATTAGCAGAAGTAATGTCAGCAGTACGACAGAATCGTGAGGATAACGACCGGCGACCGGAATCAGAAGCGTGGGAGGCGATGAGCGACTGTCTCCTGTGTATCGTTCAGACAATTCGTTAAAGGAAGAGAGAAAGCCAATGATGGGTAAAGCAAGTAGAAAAGAGATAATAGGCGTCACAACAATATCAGTTAACTGACATCTGGTTATGTTTATATGCGCGTATATATATATTTTTAAAAAAAATAATAATAATACTAAAAAAACATTTTTTTTATTATATAGCTATATGTAGTAAACATAAATAGTGAATTTGGTGTGCATACAAGAGAAGTGCTGACATTTTAGACACATGGGTATATATTGTAACGTATTTCTTTGTCCATCCGCTCTTACCGATTTTTCACTAAATATATATATATATAACTATTGTTCCTCCAGTAGCAATCATTTATATATATATATATATATATATGTGTATTTGTAACAATACCAAAAGGTGATGCAATAATTAATATATATATATATATACATACATATTTCTATCTGGGCGTGTACACTTGACTAGTAGTACTAACGCGATGGCGTGTGTCGTGTTGCTTTTCGTTTGCAGAGCGCCACCCGGGCAATGCGGTTTTTGATTGAGCAGTTTGGCTCGAGCAACGTGTATGGCCGCGAAAACTACGAATACTACGCACGGATGACGGGCCGAGCGCTTCGGGTTGACGACGGATGGATCTTCGCTGATCGGTATGCGTCGTCGATCCCACCACGCGTCATCTACGCCATGCATCACACTTTTTTCGATAGACGAGACCTTGTACCAGTAATCGATGCGCACATGCAAATATATGTATACCCACCTATGCCAACTCCACACGCTGTCTAAATTATCGCAAAAAAATTATATATATATATATATGTATTTTAATACATACCGGGGAATGCAGATTCCAGCAACAAAGAGTCCTTGTAATGTCCTCCCTTCTTAGTTGTTATTGGTGGTGTTAAAGTATTCGGTGTCGACTTGTATAAAGTGCACTGCTGTGTTAGCGATCCTACAATTGATCTCTCTCTCTCTCTTTCTTGATTGCTCTTTCTCGTGAATTTGATAAAGTTGTTCTTGACCCTGCTGTTGCTGCTGCTGCAACACAAAATGTGCTGCATGTCAGTGGAAAGCATAAGAGCCAAGCGGTGTCGTCGGCGAGCGACAGGAGCGACAGAATTTTCACGCGGTGTGGAGGCTGGGCTGGAATGGGGCGGGAGGAGGAAGGAGCTAGAATGTCGAAGCTACCTACGGCAAGCCGTTGTTCTATCCGTTCGTCCAACTAACCGTTTCTAGTCTATGTTTGGCCTGGTAGGACGAATGAGAGCACATGCTGCCTCACGGGAATGACCGAAAACGACCAGGCCATTTGGCTAGCCAAAATAGCCTCGAAGTGGAGGAGGTCGGATGATATGTCGGGCTGGGCTGAGCTGGGCCAGGTCGGGCCGGGCCGACGCTGTTTACGGCTATATTGCATTTGACTTTGGTTTGCAGGCTCTCTCCCTTGCCATGTTTCTCGATAGTCGCGCCATCGCTGTCGGCGACGACAACAACGGCGGCGACGTTTGCGCGTGCCGCCTTACATCTGAGAGCGAACGACAATGGTCGTTCTGGTGGTGGTCATGCAAGATCGCAACGTATTTGGCACACGTAACAGCCACAAACAACAACAGTCCCGGCAGTAGCAACAGCAGAAAGAATATCACCAACGATAAAGAAAAAAAATTCGCCACAGCAGTAGCAACAAACACCGACGACGACAACAAGAACAGACCTCGATAACAACGACATTAATAACAGCAACAGCAACAACAACAACAACAAACAACAACAATAAAACAACAACAACGACCTCAGTAACAAAAACAAGAGCGGCAACAACCTCAGTTACAAAAACAAGACCGGCAACAACCTCAGTTACAAAAACAACACCGACAGCAAGAACCTCAGTAACAACAACAACAATACCGACAACAGCAACAACCTCAGTAACAACAACAACAACCTCGGTAACAGCAGCCTGAGTAACAACAACACCGACAACCTTGTCGGTGCATTTTACCAGCCAGCTACGCTAAGCATCAATCCAGCCATTACATGTACATGCAGCCGCGGCTACATGTAGTTGACACATTGTCGTCGATGTCGTCACGTAAAGTCGCCAAACTTCTCATCTTGCTGGTGTCAAGATGACAAGATGACTCAAGGCAGTTGACGTTATCACGTCTGTCTCGAGTGAGTGAAGACAACGGTGCTTTCAGTATCACAAGTGGTGTGGCAGAGTTGCAACGCGTTAGAGCAATTTTAGTAGTCATATAAGTAAGAACAGTATTCATCGCGATAGATGAAGTACTTATATACTATGCGTTGGTATCTACAGATACGTATTGTCATGCTTGGCTGCACTGACACCTATTATTTATTATTATTATTATTATTATTATTATTATTATTATTATTATTATTATTATTATTATTATTATTTTGTTATTATTATTATTATTATTATTATTATTATTATTATTATTATTATTATTATTATTATTATTTTGTTATTATTATTGTTATTATTATTAATATTATTATTATTATTATTATTCCAACCGCCACATGAGCTATGAGCCACCTTATTAGTTAGTAGAAACTGTTCAATGGAGAAGACATGATTAACATGATATCATCATTGTTCGGCATTGCGTACACTGCTGTCTCTGTATATGTCTCTCTGTGTGGATCGTGCTGTCTGTTGGCTTGTATTTCATCTTTCTCTTCTTTTGTGTTTTTCATGCTCTCTGTTTGTTGTGTGTGTGTCTCTCTTTCTCCGTCTTCTCTTTGTGTCATTTTTCTTTTCTGTTTTCAGCTATCCGTTTTCAGTGCATGCAGATGCGGCCGCCATGCTCCTGGGCCGCGCGCCGCCCTCGCTCGAGATTTCGGAAGTCGGTGCCGATGGCAGTGGCGCTCTCTGCGACGAGGATCAGGTCGTGCCGCCGTGGCTGCTTCCAACATGTGGGGGCGTGGGTGCTGGTGCGGGGGCGGGTCTGTCTTCTTGCGCCTCGACGCCTATCCTCAATCTGTCGGGGGTCTCGCAAGTAGGTTTCGTGTGCTAACATGCTACTGTTTCGGATGCTGGGTAACCGGCTAGCTGGCTGGCTGACTGACTCACTTACTTACTTACATACTTGTTCGTAACTTCATTGATTTATTGTGTCTGACTGGGGTTTGTGTGTCCATGTGTCGGTGTCTGTCGATGTCATCCCCTGCGGCTCCCGGTGACTTCTCATGTTGTGAAAAGTGCCTTCTCCCATGCTCGCTTTGAGGCCTCTAGCTCGATATATATATATATATATATATATATATATATATATATATATATATATCATAAAGCAAAGAGCAGAATGAATCAATAGTATTCTTTTTTTCCTCGACCAAAATAAGCTAAGAGAAAGAAAAATCGGTCTTATAATTAGAACGCAAACAGTAAACTAGTTTGAGAATAAGAATTGTATTTGTAATATAACTTAATATAATACTGGCGCTCCTAAGTTTCGCCTTATGTTGGATTCTGTAAACGACGACTGTGGAGGCATTTTTCAAGCATTATTGGAGAGCACGTAGGGCCATTGGTTGGTGGCTTCGGTTAGCGTTCTGGCTTGTTCTTACGGGCGGTTGCTTTGCGCCCGGCTATTTAACGGTGCAATATGAGAATTGGAAATTTTGTTGGAATTAATTTGTGTCTTCTGTGCCTACGTATATTGCGCATATCGCGCCTTGAACGTGTGAATGACTGGCTAGCCGTATGTATGAATGCGTGTGCGTGTTGGTATGTATGCACTGTGCCCTAACTAGCTGACTACTAACTCATATTTCTCGTGATGGAGGTCACAAATACTACATGCAGTTACGCTAGGCACCACAGCCGGCCAACGCTAGTCATAGCGACATTTATTGCAATTGGGCTGTGTTCACAGCAAGCAGTGTAGTGTTCGAGCTCCATCTGCGCGTCGCGAACGGTGTTTGTTGAGGTTCCGATGGCAAATATATATAGCAAAATGCTACTTTGAAGTCAAGTTCATAATAATTGTTGTTTTCAAGGGTCTGGGTAATGCATTATTCATTTAGCCGCCCTTGCCCGGTCGATTACGACACGAACACGACTACCGCACTAATTAATGTGGCATTCATAGGGTACTACAAGCGCCGCATCACTGCCTTCACATGTAAAAAGTAGCCTAACCTTTTTAGCGCAACAGTACACACAGTCAAATGGTGTACCATTTCATTGGACTTGATATCGCTATGCCTAAGTCCTCTCGATAGCAGCATCAGTTGGGTACCATTTCTGTAACGATCTTGAACGTCGTTACGTCTGCTTTTTTTAATCATAACTGTAAATATACATCTAGAGGAACGTTTTGCCGCGAGGCTAACGCAATTAACGCCAGAGCAACATTGACTCAATATGAAGGCCTAAAGGCTGCTCTTTCTGGTGGTCCACGATTGCGACTTGACCCACCAGTAATAACGAGAGGCCGGCCAAATAGTAGTGGTATCCCAAGAAATGAGGCCAGGTTCCAATTCACCAGGTAGGGTCTTATTTTGCTTGTCTCGCTAGCGTGCCTTGTGTAAGGTTTTTGGGCTTAGCCATGGTTGCTACGGTTAGCAAATTTGTCCCTGTTGTAACGATTATTGGTGCTGCTATTGTTGTAGTTTTTGTTGTTGTTGATGTTGTTGTAGTTGACGTCACTGTTGCGGTGCTATCGCTGGCTAGCCAGAGACTCATCGTGAAACTTTAGTCACCATCTCTTTAGTTAGGAGTTAGAAGAAAGAAGCGCAGTCTAAGAAAAGGCGTGTTCTAACAACCCGCTTCTTCGTTTGTCTCCGTCTGTTATTCATTGTTCTTTCTTTCCTTTGCATTATTTTCCTTCTCTTCCTGCAACAACAAAATCAACAACAACAATCTGCTATAATTCTGCTCCTACCACCACTACTACTGTTGCTGCCACTACAACACTTTACGGTCATCTCTCTACAACAACAATGACAACCGCAAACCTACCGCTTCTTCTGTTACTGCTGCAATTTCGCCGCTTTCCTGTGACTACACCTTAACCACTGCTGCTGCTGCTACTACTACTACAACCACGACAACGACAACGACGTTTATGTCTGCATTGTCGCTATTTCTCTCTAACGCTTCGCCGTTGCACCCTGATCGAATAACTCGCCCGTTTGCCAACTTCTGTTCCGTTTTCCCGCGGCTTTCCGGCTGCTGCTGCTGCTGCTGCCGTTTTGTTATTGCCGTTGTCGTTCGCTGGCATGACGTTCGATTGCAACCCATGCTTGTCTCCATCCTCCTCCCATCGAATGCCGAATAACCCGACCGTATTCGACCGGTCAAACTCTGTCTGATTTGCCGACTTTGCCTTGTAACGTATTTTTTCCCGCTCTGCCGTACGTTGCTGCGCATCACGCTGCTACTTTGCGTATTGCTGATGACTTGCTGGTATCATCTATGTTTACGCATTGGCCAACGTCCGCTTCGCTCCCCAACCCCAACCCAACCCGCTACCCAACCTAACCGAACCAAATCTGTTAACTAATGAACACCTGCTTTTTGATCCCTCTCCGCCAACCTCCCCCCCCCCCGCTACCTTTCCGCTGCTTATCGCTTGCCACTCGGCTCGCCGACGCGATCCGATCCTCGTTGCTCGATGCGTCTCTCCTCCTCGGTGACCCCCTCGGTCTTGACCCGCGCTCGCGCGATACTATCGTATGTTCTATCGTGCTACGCTCGTCCTTCACTGCGCGGCGTTAGTGCGAAGGCGGCGAGGTGGCGTGTTGCGGCCGACTTTCGATTTCGCTCGAGGACAACACCCTTTTGCCGCACTCGCTCGCTTCTATGACGACTGCTGCTGGTGCTGCGGCGGCGGCGGTCGCTGCTGCATCGGCAGCGCACCGTCCAACAAACGTAACGTCACTGTCAACCTCGGCGGCGACGTCGGCCCTATCCTCGTCCAATGGGATCTCTAGCACATCGCACGGTGACGGCAGGCGCGGAAAAATGGCCTCTCACGCAGCCACCTCCGCCATTGTCCCCACCAATCGCAACAGCGGCAACGGCAGCAACAACAACGACGACGATGCTCAAGCTCGAGCGCGCGCGACACGCGAGCAGCTATGGCACGGCATAACGACGGCAACGGCGCCGGGGGCACAAAGACGCGCCTCGACCGCCACTGGCGTCAGTCCCGATTCGCGGCTAGATTATTCCTCCTCCCCCGGATCTGTCTACTTCGCCTCGGCTGGTACCGGCGTCGCTGCTGCTGCTGCTACTGAAGTATCGACAGGGGGGAACCCCACCACCACCGATCACCCGGCGGCACCGGAACAAGGACAGCCGCCTTCGGCTGGCCTGCTTCTCCTGTCACCGACGTCTATGTCCACATCTTCCCAACAAGCCGGTAGTGAACTACGTCGACATCGTGGTGAGCATACGCAACAACAAGACCCATCAATGCATCGACGGCATTCCCACCATGAGCCACATCAGCGGCAGCAACAACAGCAGCAACTGAATTCTCTCGAGCATCGTTTCCTCCACCACCATCATCATAATCACCAACAGTATTCTCATCACCAACAGCAACATCATACTCACTGCTACAATAGTCATCACTATCCACCACTGCAGCAACAACAACAACAACACCACCACCACCACCACGTGTGCATGTCCAACGTGCCTGCTGCTCCGTCTTCCGGCGGACGACATTCTGTGATTGGCTGCGAACAAGCCAACCGAGGGGTGGTCGATGGTCATCATAACCATCACGACCATGATGATGGCCATGACAACCACGATGAAGACAACGACGACAACAAAGACGCGCACTGTAGCGGTGGTCACGACCATGGCCGGGAGAACACCGATGTGGTGGGCCGTCATAACCACCAACATCGCTTCCATTATGATGATGACTACGACTACGAGCCAGAGCTCGAGTCGGGGATTCAGGATGACGATGAGAAGTTCGAGGTGGAGGAAGATGGCTTCATCAGGTCCCACGACCAGTTGTTGGTAGCGGCAGCTAGAGAAAGTTCCGCTGCAGATAGTGCGGCGGGAAGTGACCCTGTCGATGTCGTCGCCGCTGCTGCTGATGCTCATAGTAGACTCGGCCGCATGCAGATCCCGATCATTATCAAGGTTAGTCGTTAGTTAAGGCTGGGTTAAGCCGTCTTTATTCATTTATTCGTTCGACGGTAAATAGGTGCAATAGGACAATTGAAGAGCGAAGAGGCGGGTGTGGCTGACAGTTGGGCATTTCTCTTTTTCTATCATTACCGTTGGGCGCTTATTCTTACCGTTAGCATTTCTCTTGCCAGTAGCGCTCGTATTTCTACTACATCCCGCCGCCCCAGCGAAGTCACAGCACATTGTTTCCATAACAGCACGTAGGTGCCACTTCCTCTAACCGGCCCCGTTCGTCGAGCACTCACCAACCACTCAAAAACCATAATGTCTGTAGAGACAACTAGCTACCTTAACTAGCGATTTGCAGTGAAACGCATGTTACTACCTACTGTTGAGATCGTTTGCCCACACCAAGCGCTTATCGATCTTATCTACCGGTCTACTCAACGTGTGTGATATAACGCTGTGTGTGATAAAGAGTGTGGCTGGCTAGCAAGCGAGGAGCCATGCAATTACAAAATGCTGCCTGCGACGACTGCCGTGCTAAAATAAATGTGCTATGTTTGATTTATGCCGTTTACCGGCCCTGTCTATAAACGACCATAGTAACCATCACAATATCATACACGTCAGTATAGAGAGAGAGAAAGGAAGAAAGAGGAATCTGCCGCTTCGAGCATTTTCAAAACAAAGAAAACCTACGTGAATGTGTCGAATAAGTTCAGTTACCGCAACTTCGAAAAGAACCAATATGATTCGTCACTATGACATCAGTATCTATCTACTATCGCCATCTGTGTTAGCATACCTAGCACTACAATTGCTGTCCTCACATAGCTACTTATAAGTGCAACGCGGCGATGCTACGCAGGATAGTTAGTTCCCGTCAATGCTGCATTGAATCGACACTTCACGCACACTAAAGCGTATTGTGCTAATCCGAGATGATTCATTTTCGTTGTTGGGCATTCGGCACTGGGTCTCGTCGGTGGAATCTCGTTTCATCTGGCGACTCGGCGCGATTGGTGCTGCGCTTATTGCTCTATGACGGCGGGATGCAGGGTTCGCCCGCCAAGAAGCCCAATCTGATGACCTACTCGCATACGATCACGGACGGACTCGGGTTTGGGGCCGAACTAAGACTGCGGCGGGAGAATAGCCGGCGCGAGTG
This sequence comes from Dermanyssus gallinae, assembly GCA_003439945.1. NCBI lineage: Eukaryota > Metazoa > Arthropoda > Arachnida > Mesostigmata > Dermanyssidae > Dermanyssus > Dermanyssus gallinae. The sequence goes on along the minus strand of QVRM01005391.1, from coordinate 69,074 downwards.
TAAAGAGTGCCGGGACAACGGCTTGGAGACGTCGAGTCTTATGAACAACTTCACCGACGACAGTTGGCTGCCACTCGAAAACCTTCAGCGGGAGACGGACGGCGAGCTTCCGACGCAAGCCAAAGACTCACCAGCCACTCATAAGTCGATGTCGTTCCTTCCTTTGGTGAGTTTCCACCCATCGCGTCGGCCCTGTACACAGACTACCAAACGCCCATGTGAACGCCCATACCGTCATACGTATAACCAAGAAGAGCTTCTGAACGGGGCCGGGCCAATCTCGGAAACAAGAACAATCGATGACTACACGCATATATATATACATATATATATATATATATATATATATATATATATTATATATATATATATATATATATATATATATATATATATATATATATATATATATATATATATATATATATATATATATATATATAAATTTAAGTACTGAACTCGTGTATACGCATAGTCATATTCAAAGCTATAACAGTTGAAAAGTTTGCCATGTACCATAGCTAGACTTAAGAGTAGTAATCATAGTAGTAGTAGTGCTTGTATCTGCAGAGTTCCACTCCCCCGACCTAATCAATCTATTATGATATGATCCGCTCACGTGTGGGTATGTGCGTGTGTGCAGGTCCATGAGCGCCAAACCGAGCGAATGCGTACCCGTTCCGAGTGGTTCCTCAACGCGGGGCCGTCAAAGTCGAGTGGGTGTGGTGGCGTTGCGGGTACCGAATCCGTGTCAGCAAGCGACCTCCTATCGGTATCGACTAGCAGCAGCGCCACGAACACTGCGTCTGGCGCCAGCCCCACATTGGCCGTTGCGGCGCCACCAACAACAACGAGAGCGTCCAACTGTTTCTTGTCTCCACCGGCGGGGATGCCCAACTGCTGTCGGGTCGCCCTCAGCCACACGGCCGCCGCCGCCGCCTCCACCTCCTCTAGCCTGACCACGTCCCTAAGATCCCGGGGCGACGACCCCGCTTCGACCCCAATCGTCACCGGGTCACCGTCGTCGTCCAACGTGCTGCTGACTGCTCCACTGACCGCTACTCGAACACCGCTTGCTCCGCTCGAAACGTCCGCCGTTCTCGGCGGCTCGAACAGCGCATCGCCTAACTCTAAGAGCGGGCGTGGGAACAGCACCACAGTCGGCGGTGGAGCCCCCGGCGGTGGAGTCAGTAATGGCAATGGCACCAGTAGCAACAACAACAACAATGCTAACAACATTAGTAGCGGCGCTACCCCCACCAGCATGACTGGCACCAACGCACTGTCGGCGTCAGCGCTCTCGGTTGCCCTGTCAGGATCATTGCTCACCGTTGACCGGTCGTCGTCGACCAATTCGTCCTCCAGTAACTCGTCTGCGCCTGGCGTGCAGAGGAAGGCATCTCTTAAGGTAGGTACCAACGACCCGCCCTTAGACCCCCGCTCGCACACTTGTTGTCTCTAACCTTGACGCTAGAACTAGTAGAATCGTTTTTGCTGCTGCTTCTACTGATCCCCAAATGCCCCCCGTCGACTCTCAATCATGCCTCCGAACTCGGGTTGTACTCGTGTGTTGTGAAGCCGGCCACTGGGCCTTATAAACAAATCATCCTGTATTTCGTCATTAACAACTTCATCTTTCCTCAATGCATGCGCCGGTCTTCTATATTCATCTCCCTCCATTTATAGTAAGAGGTAGCCTGCCTCTCTCAAGGCGCTGCCTGATGCATTTGCACATGCTTAGCAAATCTGCAGGATGCTGCCCGTTCGAGTATTTTCCTTACTCATGTAGATTCGTTTTTATAAAGATGCGCGCTCATAGAGCTCATTAAGGCTGTTCGGTTGTTCTAACTTGCAAACAATTGCTAAAATTTCCACGTTTCGAGCTTTGTCTGGTGAGTCTAATGAGAGGGTTCCCCATCCCTACTTACCTTATTGGCAGTCGATACCCGCCGATAGTTTTTACAATACTTTAAGGTACGCCCTCACCGCTGAGTCTCGATTGGTGTAGGAGTACGCAAACTGATTGAGCCCGTGTTAAGTGTGTTTTCTTTCGTATTATAAAGCTATTCACGGCACCGCCCTTCATTTAACAGCGTCAAGTATCACCTGTCGGCCGTCGGACTCGATACCTGTGGACAGACTCTAACTGCAGCCTTTCGATCTATGTGTTTGTGTCTCGTGTTCGGTGGTTCTGTTTCTGTACGCGCAGCGCTTCGAATTCACGAAAGAACAAGGAAAACTCCGCCCATGGTGCGGCGAAGCGGACCTCATCTGGAAGCACGATCTCGGCCGCTGTAGAAACAAATGGCACATCCGACGGCGTATCTTCGGCCGCCGCCAGCACGGTCGCTGACAACGTGACCAACATTCCCGCTACGACAGCAGCACATACCCAGTACAAGTCTCGTCGCTAGCGACAACCAGCCGTGGCAGGGTTTAGTTACAAATAGACACGTTATACACATATGTGGCGGATGAGTCGATATATTATGACGTACTGCTTAGTAGTATTCAAACAGTAAAGCAACGGCGAAGTTGCAAACGTTCGTTCCTTTCGTAACGGGGACGGTGTCGGGTGCCGAAAAACCTCCTACCTCAAACCTACCTGACCCAAGAAAGGGTAGCAGATGCGCGAATGCGTTTGACTCTCTCGTGCTCTCGAGCACTCTCTTCTCGACTGTACGCAAAACGCATGCGCATCTTTGGCGAGTGCTATTTTCTCCTACCTGTTTGCTGTTACCTAAATTACAGACGAGGATGATGACCGATTATTTGTATTGCTGTCACTGCTTTTACTACGACCACGGTCGCTGTTCCTACTACAGCAGCAGCAACAACAACAACAACTAGTACACTAATCTAAAGATATCCTTATGTCGGTGTCATACTTGTTACTAACGTGATGAGAACAAACCACCGGTTTGGTCTCTGATCCGACTGCCGTTTTAACTGATTTTTGGCAAAGCTTCCTTGTACAGAGAGAGAGACACACACACACACACATATATGACTGTCGCATGACAAAGAAGACGCCGATGACGAGCAGTGCTTATGATTTGCACCACAGACGAGGCTGCAAATCATTCCATTGACGGTGGAAATTGCTACGATTATTAAGCATTTATCATGTCACTGCAATTGAGGGACATATGAGAGAAAAGGAGTCAAGGTGCACCACCTGCACATTAATCAAAACTTGCGCCAAAAATCACAGCAGCACATAGCATGCATCAACAAAGAACTCGCTCCTCTTTCGCTCTCACGGCCCAGAGAGGGGGAGAGAGAGAGATATATACAAAGAATGACAAATAAGCAGAATCACTTAGAAGTGTTGAACATAAACACACCTGTACACACTCTCATATGTGCTCGTATAGACAACCCACCACCACAGACTGGTGTTCGGCGCCGCGTCGCCAAAGTCCTTCCCATGTATATAGATTGATAAAGATACAGATAGTAGCTAGATAGATATATAGATAGATGGTAGGTAAGGAGTCGACGACCTTCGTGTACCGTCTGTTCGCAGGGAATGCGTGTTCTTGTTTGTACTGGCGTGTACGCTTGTGGATCGGCGATCGCATGTGTACAACAAGACTAATGACTAACCCTAAGCGCGCCCGCAGACGACGTCGGGCGACGATTGAGCTCGCCGTCCGCCCGATTTTCCATCATAGTACGGCTTCCATGGCTTGTCGAGTCCGCGGCTTGGGGCGACTACTTGAGTGGACGAGAAGCAGCCGTCATATCTTTCGATGGTGGCGGCTGCACTCTGCAGATGACCATAGCATGATACTGCAGATGACCATAGCATGACACTGCAGATGAAGCCATGTTGAAGCTAGCAGACATTAAAGAAGACCGGGAACTCGCGGTGGCGAAGCCTGTCTCGTATCGTCAGACAGACAACGGCGTATTTCTGCTCGTATCGTTATTATTGACGCCCTCACGCGGGAGGCCACCCACGCACACCCAGCAATGCGGGCTTCACAGAAGATCAATCATTCCGAATACTGTTTAATGATCACCACCTCTATTATTAGAGTGCTTATAACTATTACTATTTCCATTGCCGTAATGATCGGTAAATGATATCCCATCCTAATAATTGTAGTAATTAATTCGTTAGCTATTCGTCGTATATCATCAGCACTATATCATCAGAGTTCATCGGTTGTGTATTCGGGTGCTGCCTTGCTAACTTCAGACGGCCATAGCTGGTGTTATTACGCTAAGCTTTCATCACGGCGGTAACGTGTTGTATCATATACAGTCCACCCTCAAGAGCTACTACTACAACAACAACAACAACAACAAACAACAATCCAAAGTGAGCAGCTTTTTGCTCTGAATTCCGTCTGATCTTGACGATCGCTGAAATCGTTTATCTCGATATATTTATATATACACATGCGGTCATATCACTACTCTCCTTGCATATTGCTTACACCATCGTTGCATATATATAGACGTAAAGCAAACTGTGTCTTGTAAACATATGCGTGTAACTTTAAGTACTAATAATCACGTTTCTAAAAACCTCATTTTTCGCAGACTAAACAGTGAGTCCAATCAAAGGATCAGTTGGTTCCATTAGCAGTGAGTGCCCCTGGATAACAAGGGACACTGTCAATGGTAGAAACATTAATAACGAGTAATTCATGCCGACGACTAACAAGAGCGGAAGGCTATTATAGACTCCGTCAATTATATATACACAAACATAAAGTGCTTTATATCTAACGCCGCCGAACATATCAGAGTCTAGAGCCTTTTGTACGGCACTGTGTTAATTTCTTACATGAAATTACATATACATTCATGTGTGTGTGTATGTGCGTGTGTGTTTGTGTGAGTGTATAAAGGGTAACATAAATATTGAGCGAAGATTTGCTCGTAACTTGCCTTTCCACTTTTTATTATCATATTGCTCGGGCCGTAAAGCTTTGGTTTATAGGTGCTATTAACCGGGGCACGCGTATATATATATATATATATATATATATATATATATATATATAATGTGCTAGAAAGCTTCGGGTGATGGAGCGGAATATTGCTCAGGTCCGACCTGCCGGTAGAGATTGTTCCTAAATGGTGGTATTTTCTAATAGAAAAAGCATACACCGATAAGGCAAAACGCCTATTGCTGTTGTTAATACAAATATTACTGCAAACAATGGTGTATATGTAGTAGCGAATAGTTTTCAGACACTATATATATATATATATATATATAGTGTTGGTTGCCGCAAGTCAAACGGCGACAGCCTTGGGCTTCTCTGCATACCACATTATTTTCTCAAAATTAGCAACCAACTGCTATAACCTTCAGGCTTTCGGGAGCATCGCCAAACGGATCATTTTAACAACCAACCATGTACATTTGAAGGTACCTTTTCGAGTTAACATGTATCAGAAATAGCACTTGCGACGTGCACGAATAGCGATCAAAGATCGACAAGTATTTTTGGTCGTATTTCTCTTCGAAAAATTCGTATGCTTTCATTACTATTATTACTGCGACAGTTACTGCTCCGGCACAGTTTGCAGATATTTGTATTTGAGACAATTGGCCGGCGAATCTGAATGCTATAATGCTTATTAATATTATATGAGACGCTAGCCGAGGCTGATTTAAGAATCGGACAAAGCCGGCCGCCATGACGTGACGCAAAAGATACGACTAGTATCAAATGCCTTCACAATCGTCATTATTAGAATGGCGGCCAGAGGAACAACAGTAGCAAGAATCTTTCGTCGTGTAAGATTGACATGTGTATAACAAACAGTTAGTAGCTATCCCAGTTAATACCAGACGTACGATTAACGACAGAGATGGAGACAACGTATCTCACATATATGCAGCGATTAGACGATTGCCGTTGGGTTCGGCAATCAATGGATCATTTTCATATTAACAAGTATAATAATCGTTATCATAATCTGTATCTCTGTCATTAACGACGTCGTTATAACTTCGTCGAACAAGAAAAACGTCAACCACTTAAAGGTTTTTAAAAGTTTCCAGTTCGGCGCTGGACGGAAAAAACGAATTCATTGCTGTTTTTCCGTCGGGAAACCTTCCTTATAACACGCCTTGTGTGTGTATGTGTGTGTGTGATGCGTAAGGGAGTGAAACAAGCGAGATAGAGAGAAAGAAAGAAAACAGTGAAGTGTTTGTTATTTCATTGAGTGCACGAGATGGTTTTATGGTGACGCTTTGATTCGTTGCTGACAATGTTATTGAATCGTAAAGCTAACGAAGATGAACGCAAGACACAAAGTGGATTGTTGTCCCAAAAAACTCTGCTGAGGACATATAACTTCGAGTGGAGGTACTATAAAAGTAAATAAAGTTGCCACAGCGCTCGATTGTTCCCTTATTTTCAATAAGGCGTTTTTATTAATCCTATATATATATGTTTTTCTGATTTATTTATAGATTTATTTTGGGTGAATTATAGAGCAAGCACGGCATATTTGAAGAATCGTCAATTCTCCGTTATGCTGGCCGAGGAAGGGAAGCATAGTCGATGCAATCGCAGCTGTAATCTGCTGGTTTTTTTTTCGACCGTCCTATGTCGGCGGATCATCAGTTAAATAAATTTGTATTATTCAAGATCAGTCAAACACTTTTGTGGCGGCTCCAAGTGTCAACAGGTCGTCAATGCTGAGTATACGAAGTATACGAGCTACAGAAATTGATGTCATTTAATGCAAAGCGCAGTCCTATGCGCGTCACTCTGAATTGCCTACACTTTAGGCTTACGTTCTTGAAGCTGCCGCCTCAAATGGTAATACAATACTTCAGCAGTGGCTCCATAAACAAAAAATGCGTAGGCAAAATAGCATTGGCTGGTAAGCCCTCAGAAGGAGCCCGACTCAGGCAAATGAGGACGATCCAATATCTCGACGCCAGGTTGGCCATCAGACCCATTTAAAGTCCCCACCTCAGTAGGCGCCCGAAGACGTTGGCTGACGTCACTATGGAACGTGGTACATCAGTAAGTTAAATTTGTCCATCGGCAAAATGAATTCCACTAACTTGTATCCTAAATCAAAGTATAACTAGTTTTGTCTTGTACAAAATTTTAAAAATTAGAACCAGAAGAAGATCTTACGCAGCACACTGTTAGTCTGTGCTATGTTCGCTCCTTAGGAGTCCTTCGATATCTTTCTAGCACAGACGTGTCGTCCGCAAAAGACACTACCTGCACCTTATAGGATCATTCCGAGCTCGATCATCTTAAATGTATGCCATAAAACAGAGCAGACCTAGTGCTGAGGCTTGTGGATTCCTACAACTACCAGTATCGCATCCGAATGAACATCTAAAGCTAATTAGAATGACGCTTTTCTTTTGTGGTGTGGACTCATGGTGAAAACCACTTATAAGACACTTCATCATCAACACCGAGTAAGGATAGTAACTTCGAAAATAACTGTGCCCCGGATTAAATGTCTTTGATATATCAAAGTATAAAGGTAGGCGTCTGCCCCAGTGGCGAATAAACGCGGGGACGTCGCGCGTAGGCTACTTGTCGCCAGGCAGATAAACATCTCATTGTATGTTCGTTTCGTTGCTCTTCCTTCTAAAGACTAGGCTGCGTAGAGGGAAACGTCGCTCTGGTCCCTAAACGGCATACTGACGTATTTGTCTCAAAGCAAACTGGCTCAAGGCACGGTGATCAACATGATTCTATCAGAATATGGATGCAGGATATGCAGAATATGCAACTTGCCGTCCGATGTAGCTAGGTAATACGGATGTTGCGAAAAGAAATATTAACCCATGCCCTGGCAAAATTCAGGTGGATACAACCGGCTCACAGCTGGCGTCGAACAAGAGCGGAGTCTATCTTTCTGGTTGGATGGGAGAAATGTCCTTCCCACAAACCGATAATAAGCGGCATGCTGATTGTGGTAGTAGGGATAGTCAGGCACTTAGAAACTCACACTCACTTCAACAGGCAATAGAAACCAATATATTGAAAACTTCAAAACACACTGTAGAATACATTCACGGCCCCAGTTAGGCGAAACCGACTAATGATGTCTGCGTAACCCATAATCCTGTGCTCAGTGTGCTTGTTCAGACAGTAGACGCCCTGAACACTCAACAGATGGCTACGACAAAGGTTTCCGTGCAGCGCGTAAGAGGAACATTTATATGAACGGCTGTTCTTGTTTTAGCTTAGGCATTTTCATCGTACCTCACGTAAACGTGTAAGAAAAGGCAGGTCTAGAGCGACCTCATAGGGGTAGAGAGAAATAAATCAAGGATGAAACAATGGCGTAGAGAGTGGATTCATAAGAAACCAGAAAGCACCAAGAGCAAACATAAGCTGAACACAAAATAGTTGGAACGGCCTGGAGATCGTTACAAGAGGAAGGAGAGTTTTCACATCAATTACAGCTACCATTGTCAGGAAGAACGACAGCAACTCCTTAGCCGTACAATGCCCAGAGTGACACGCATTGAAAACAATACCGCATGTATTTAAAGTTAGGGCGCTGCTCGGTAAGGGCCGTAATACCTTTCAATTTACTTCAGAAACCAATAGTATGCTAGTTCCTAGCGCGAGCAACCAACACGGTGATCTAGTGAGTAGACCCAACAGTCTAAACACTCGCTAGCGTACATACGGCAAAATAAACAGACTGGATTAATATAACAGCTTCAGTACAAATTGATCTATTTATTTTTTGCCCTCGACCATGATGATGTGATATCCGAACTTTGTCTTAACTGGAGGATCCGTGTAGACAGGCTTTGCGCATGTGGAATTGCTCAAGGCAAAGGCGGCATCCTGAAAAGGACCAACCATTGAACCCCGGGTCATCCAACCAAGATCTCCACCGTGACGTGCCTGCAATAGATGACATAGAACAAAATGATGTAGCACAGCGTGTACGAGTGTGCGAAGCTTTATTAAACTGTAATGTCTGTGCCGTATAATTTACTGCACAATGAACAAAGATAGCATGTGCTATTTTTTATCTTTCTTTTCTCTGGTCTATATCCCTCTGTCTTCGTCAAATGTGCTTTGTACATTTTTGGAAGAACCGCTCCAAACGAATCATGAATTTGACAAAGAGACAATCGACCATTCACTTTTCAAAATAAAAAACATATACATTTAAAGCTGGGTAAAGGGTAACTTATATATTGTCCTAATGGTACGCACCTTGTCCTCGGAATAAGCCGCTGCCACCTTATCGAATGCTTCCCCAGCCTTCAACTTTTCCATTGCTTCCAGCACCTTTGATTGCTTTTCGCAGAGGATATGCCGAACCTGCACCAGAGATAACAACAATACCGCAGTTAAATCCGCTGCACTTGCCCTTGAATAGTTGAAGCAGTGATCCAAATTATGGTTATCATACGCATGAGTTATCGTTGTTGCAGGTGTTACGGTTGCATAAAAAAACATTTACTTAGGGTTACTGAGTTTTAAAAGCAAGAAGAAAGTTGGCCATTTGCATCTAACCACTATGCATCGTGTCGGGAGCAATCTACCACTCTCAAGATCAGAGTCGCAGGAATATTTCAGCCACAGCGCCCTGACAAAAAATAACTGACAATATTATTTCTATAATCCTATCTAGGCCGTAAACCTTAAAAATATGAATTGCATGTCCGTGTCAACCAACACTTCAACAAACAGAAGTCTCATCGGGTAGTTTGCATAACCCGTCGGCAGTAGAAACGCAGTACATTGCATATGTACATTGCTAAGCGTCCTATAATCAAGGCCTGTGAATGGGCATATGATCTACAATGGCCGACGGAACTAATTTTCTGACCGACCTCACAAAGCAAGAAACCCTAGTTTCCCTAAGATGATGGCATGCCCCACATATTGACACTGACTCACAAAAACTTTGTGGGAGTTTGCTTCAACTCTTGCAATACACTTTCAAAAGTGTATTGCAAGAGTTGAAGACACTGAAAGGGCAATTGAAGTTGCCAAAATATATGTCAGGAACGTCATGTTTATATTTTCTAGAGAATAAGTGAGATTCGTCCTGATCAAGTAAACACACGAGCGCCATTTGAATAGATGTCACGAACTAAGTTGCGGCCAACGCAACCACTGTGGCAATCGGGCTAGATGGAATGATTGCTAGTCATTTAGCGCTAAACCAATTGCATGATAAAAACAAGTTGCGCTTTTTCGCTCGAAAGGGTGGGACGAAGTCCGACCCAGTTTTAACTGTGTCCCCTTGGTGGTCGATTTATATTCTTCTCGGCCGTCTACTACTCTATTGGCTTTAGCCATTAGCGGCCATGTCTGCCACAGGACTGTTGGGGAAACCCTAGATATCTTAACAATGCCCGGCCGTCGGTGCATTGAAGATATACCTCAGTTAAGTGCCAAGCCCGCAGGGGACGAAGGATAGGTCTAGAATTAAAAAACAAACCTCCTAAAAATTGTTTTAATTCTAGTACCTGCACGAGAATGCCCGGACTTCTTTTTCGTGCTTCTCTCATGCTGAAAGTAGTTAAAATGAATGCACGTACGTTTCAAACTTCGGCGCAAATGATAGCAGCTGCAACAGGAGTAAGTAATAACTATACGTCATCCTTGTCGATAACCGAAATCGACATCGGTCGCAGTTGCCTATACCCATTTTCGAGATTCTGACTAGCGCATTTGGTTGTAAAAACTTTTGACGCTGGGGTAACGTACGATGTACGTAAATCAGTCATATGAGAGTATACGAAATATCGTCAAAGCGTACGGTTAGCAAATCACTATTATTTCGACTACGATACTATAAGAAGCATTGCGTGCACACACACAACACACTGTGATACTGTGAACATATATGCAAAACAGACGACAGAAGCTTTTCTCAGCACGGACACACTGCACGTGTGTACGTAGCACATTTATATACATGTACACATTAACCAGTGGCCTGCCTATACATCAGCGACCAGTGCCTGCGAGATGCAGGTTCTTCGTCATATATTCGAGAATCATAGACTGCTGTTCGAGTCGTGTGAGACGCTCCAGATGCCGCTCAGTGTACGGCAGGAGGCCTTCGCAGTTCTCTCGCAGTCCGGTCAGCTTCTCCAGAAGCACCGGAGCCTTGTCGTCGCTCAGGACCTCACGGCATACGGACTGCGCAGCAAAGCAGTGCTTGGCGTTCGTGTTCCACGCCACGCAGAACGTGACCAGCGTGTTTCGCTGGAAGTCCTCGAGACTCGCGAGCGCCTTGCGCAGCTTGGCGACGCCGTCGTCGCCGTCGTACAGGATAGCCTTGACGATGTTGAGCGTACGCTGGGGGTGCTCGAGGTTGAGCGCCAGCTTGAGCGCCTTCGACCACCGCCGCTGCTGTATGAAGTTGAGCAGCGCCTGCTCTTCGAGCAGCAGCTTCTCGCGCTTCTCGAGCGCCGCCTCCCTCTCCTGCTCGGTGACGTCCTTCCAGATGTTGATCGTGGAGTCGGCCGCGCCCCGACACGAACGTCAGTCTCGTCGTCCGAAGCCGTCAGCGCCCAGATCCGGCCTTCGTGGCCGTCGAACGTCGCGCCGCAGTCGTTCGTGCGGACGTTCCACAGCTTGAGGTTGCCGTCGGCTCCGGCCGTCAACAGCTGCTGGCTCGCCGACACGAACATGACGCGCAGCACGGAACACTCGTGACCTTCGAACGTCCGCAAGCAGGTCAGCGCGTCGATCGACCACAGCTTGACGGTGGTGTCGGTGGACGACGACGCGACGACGGGCTCGTCGGGCGAGAATCGGACACACCAGACGCCGCGCCGATGGCCGCGCAGCACGCCGACCGCCGTCATGTCGCCGGCGTTCCACAGCTTGACCGACTTGTCCTGCGAGCCGGTCGCGACGAGCGCGTTGTTCCAGCTGATGTCGATCGACATCACGTCCTTGTCGTGCGCCCGGATCGTGTGCTGGCACGACATCTTGCCGGTGTCGAGGTTGTACAGCCACAGCTTCAGCGTCATGTCCTCGCCGCCCGACACCACCTGGAGGTTGCCCTTCGGGTCGGCTTTGAGCTTCGACACGGCGACGGCGCCGACCGAGTGCGTGTGGCCGGCGCCCTTGGCGACGCTCGTCGCGTCGCCGTCGCGCTGAACGCTCCAGACGCGCACATCGCGGTCTTTGCTGCCCGACACGAGCAGGTTGGGGTAGGCGCGAGCCACGGCCAGACACAGCACGATGTCCGTGTGCCCTCTGAGCAGGGACGTGTGCCCGCTGTCCAGGTGGACGGCCTTGATGAACGGTGAGTTTGTGCATACGGCCAACAGCGATGAGTTGTTGTTGTTGTTGTTGTCGCCGCTGCCGCCGCCGCCGCCACTACCACCAACGAGCGCCAGATCAAAGATCTGGTCGTTGTTGCCGATCAGCCTCTTGCTGGCCTCGAGGCTCTCCGAGTCGTAGAGAACAATGTTCTGCTCGTACGTGACGACCATCAGCAGGCCTCTGGCACGATTAAACATGCCCTTCACGATGACGCTGCCCGTTTCCGAGGCGAGCACGGCCGCCTGCGCCTCGGCCTGCTCCTTGACGCACTTTCCGCTGGCCGCGTGCCACACCTTCAGCCGGCCGTGGTTGCCCACCGTGGCGAAGTGGCCCTCGCCGAAGCCCGCGTCGCCGGCGCCGCCGAGCACCAGCAGGCTTTCGACGCACTCGAACACGGGGATGCTGCGAAGTTTCTGCGCGTCGTCGAGGTCCCACAGCACGACGACGCGGTCGCGTGACGCCGTCAACGCTTTCCGGCTGTCGACGAACTGCAGGTCGGTGATGACCGACGTGTGCGCTTCGAGCTGCTGCAGCAGCGCCGACTCCTGGAGCGTACCAGCAGAACAGCGTTCCGTCGTGGCTGGTCGCGCCGTACAGCAGGTGCTTGGCGGGATGAAAGCGGAGCACGGTGAACAGGCCCGACGCGCCTTTGAGGTTGTGCGTGCAGTACTTGGCCACGACGTCCCAGACCTTGAGGGCGCCGTTCGAGCTGCCCGACGCCAACAGGCGGCTGTTGACGTCGAACTCGAGCCGCACGACGGGCGTCTTGAGCATGGCGCGCCAGTTTCGCCGCACCTCGGTGCCCGACTCGCGCCAGCGGAACTGTCGCAGCAGGTCGTTTCGCGAGGCGACGACGAGCGTCTCGTCGTCGGGCGCCAGCGCCATCGCCGTCACGTCTTCCTGTTCGCCCAACTCGAACGTCTGCTCGACCTGGCCATCGTCGACGTTCAGCTGGTTGACGGCCGACCCGGCCTGACAGAACAGCTTGTCGCCATCGCGGCTCCACAGGACGTCTCCGCCGTGATAGAATGCGGCCAGCTTGCGCTCGACCCGCAACACCTCCTTGTGGAGGCTGTTCGCCTTCGCAGACATTCGCTGCGCTGTCGTCGTCGTCGTCGTCGCAAGTGTGGTATCGTCGTAAGTGAGTCTCGCGAACACAACTTGCGAACGTCGAGTGACATATACTAATACTGTGTGTGATTGCGGCGGTACATCGTCAACGCGCGAGCGAGTCACGCAGTGTCACAAATCCATACACATGTACAACCAGTCACAGCCGCAACAAAACCGCTCAACACACCTCAACGCACCTCATGCACGATATCGAACGAGGCCGCACGGCGACCAGCGTTCCTCCGATACGCGCTCGCCGAGAGTTGCCGGCCTCGAAAACAAAGAAGAACAGAGCACATCACACGTGCTTGTCGAGAGCTGCTCGAATAGTGCAAGAGCTACTCCAGAATCAAAACAAAAGATGAACGCATTTCGGGTGAGTTGGCCTTTAGCACGCCAATGATGATGATGATGATGATGACGGCTGTTTGTCATGCTGCTGCGGCTGCTGATCGTTCGAATTCGATTTACAGGCCGGATAATCGTTGAAGAAGTTAATGATGATAGGAGTAGTTAGTTAGCGTAGTCGAGTACAGTACTGCGTAGATCGCAGTGCAGCGTACTGTATCTTTGTTTGTTCGAACACCGCTATCATAGCAAAGACAAGCTCGTTGCCAATTACCAATGGCTGGTTGGTCCAAAAGAGTACACCAACGATTCGTTCAGGCACAGAAAGAGCCTGAGAGAAAAATAATTGTATCGTGCTAATACCAAAGAGAGAGACACTGCCGATTCAACTCGTTATTTTCCAGTCAGCACATCACAATGGACACTTACCTTGACAGCTGTCCCACCGGAACTACTTTTGTCTTTTTTCTGGTCGTCCTTTTTGTCGCCAGCGCCCTTAGCGCCGGCGCCTTTTTTCGGTGCCATTTCACGTCCCCCCGTTGACGCACTAGAGATGGATGTACGTGTTTCACTGACACCGCAGCACTAATAACCACACTCGGAGATTCGTACGCGAAAGAGGGAGAGATCGACAACTAGACGTGATTTGTTCTGTCAAGTGCGATCAAGTCCGCTGTACCGGTAGCAGCGCTATTTCAAAACAATGCAAACAGTAGAGCCCGGCGCGAGACTAGAGGGTCGCCATTTGTGATTGGATGAATTGTTAGGCCGCGTCTTGCTGGCCTTGCTGTCACGGTTGCCCCATCTCAAAGCCTTAGCTAGGGGCATCATAGCCCCGGTTTTCTGCTATCAGTCATGTTTACCAGTGCCACTAATAATAGTAGTAATAGTTCCCATGGAAATGGTTGTTATATACAGATTTAATAACAAAAAAAAATTGTATTATATGCATGCATGCGTATCGGCAAACCATATATTGATGTATACACAGTTAGTACAGTATATGTGTTATATTAAGTATTGTATGTACGCATATATGAATTACCACTACTTGGTACACTGGTAGTAAGAGCGCGAAAAGCAACTCATGTACACTGAATGCCAGACATTAATGAATAACCGCACGGTTGCTACACTATCACTACTACAATAGGTAATAAAAAAATGATGAAAAACATACAACCTAAACAAGTACATATATATATATATATATATATATATATATATATATATATATATATATATATTTGCTGTTTACATCGCCGACGATACTCAGTAGAGACAAGTCGGCTACTAAAAGGAAGTACGTAAAAGCTGGCTCAGTGACCGGTGGTCAGTCGATGGCTCGGTTTTTGGACGTGATTTTTGCCGTGTGAAAGCCGACGATAACGGCAGGTACCAGCAAAAGAGAAGAGCAGAGAAAAGAGCAGCCTCCGATTCGTTGCTTCATTAGCATTAGCCCTGCGACGACCATTTGAGTTGGCTGTGATGTATGACCGCGCGCGACTAAACATTCGTTGTACAGACAGACGATAGCATTTCTTTCGGGGGCCTGCCTGCCTGTCTAGTGGTGGTGGTAGTGTGGTGTGGAGTCTTCTCTATGAGAGGTGAACACAACACAGCTGTGCTGCTACAGTTGGGTGTAAGGTGCGCGGGTGCCGGTCGTTGATATTGGTTGTGGTTGTTATCGTTATTGTGGTGGTTGTGGCTGTTGCTGTTGTTGTGGCTGTTGGTGTTGTTGTTGTTGTGGTTGTTGGTGTTGTTGTTGTGGCTGTTGGTGTTGTTGTTGTTGTGGTTGTTGGTGTTGTTGCTGTGGATGTTGGTGTTGTGGTTGTTGGTGTTGTTGCTGTTACCGCTGATATTATTTTGTTCCTGTAAACATTGTCCTTGTTGCTGTCATTGTCGTCGTCGTCGTCGTCGTCGTCGTCGTCATAATTCCGTCATTCATCTGTTTCACACTGTACTCTCCTCATTGTTGTTCACGCAGTTGATTGTTTCACAGACAGTTTAAATCACCACCACCACTATATATATATATATATATATATATATCGCATCGCGTCATCCACGCGGCATCTATCGTTTTTTGCCTAAGAGAAGGCAGCCGAACAAACAAGCAGACAAAAAGTTTTAGTCAAGTGGGAGTGCTAATAATAGTTAATAGTGCCACAGCAACAGCTGTAGTAGTTGTAATTGTTGCTGTTGTTGTTGTTGTTGTTGTTAGTGGTGCTGTTTTCGTTGTTTCTGTTGTTGTTGCTGTTGGTAAAGTCGTGGCTGTAGAAGTATAGCAGTAGAAAAACCACGCTAGAATACATCAGCAGCTGTAAAACAGAGTGATTGGTTGGTCGACTCACGGTGTGACAACGGCGAGCGGTTCGCGCTCCCTGTCCCCCACCACCCCACACCACCCCCGCACCCCTGCTTCCCGTTCGCGCTATTGGAGTAGTGTCGGGGTCGCGGCGGAGGTGGCGACGAAGTGGCCATGCTAGATGTGTTATGAAGTGATGAAACAGCAACAACACATACGGCGGAGTTCGTGCTGCTGAAGAAGAACTACTCGGCGGAGACCCCGTTTGGACCCCAATCCCTGGCCGATCTATCTACGGGCTGAATGGTGCGTCCGTGCGAGGCTTCTCTGTTTTTGTTGTTGTTGTTGTTGTTTTGTTGTTGTATGGGTACTCTCTGTCGAGACTAGTCATAGTGTAGTGTAATTGAATTTGTTATATTGTCGTTGTAGTTTTTGTTCTTGTAGTTATTCGATAATACTACAATTATATATATATATATATATATATATATATATATATATATATATATATATCGTAGTTGAACTAGAGAAACTCCGAGTAACAGTACTGCTAATTCTGTTTGTGTGCGGTAGTTTGTTAGTTCACGCACTACTTTGCTACAGCTGCTTCTCGATGATACTTCTGGGTAGGTGTCACAAACAAAGCGTGCCATTTTGTATTATTTTGCGTCGATGGTCCGCCAATGACAATGACGAGCCGGGTGTCACCCAGGTCCGTCCGGCACGTGGTGGTGTCGGTCTTAGAAGTGATTGTATTGCTCAAGCATATATATATATATATATATATATATATATATATATATATATCCAATTGCACCGTTATTTTGTCAAAAGGGGATATATTAACAATATTTACATTTTACAAACCGTTGCTTACATTCATCGTACATGGTGTTACTGCTTCTACGATTGTTTAAACTAATGCTAATATAGGTTAATATATTTGATAAGTTTATAATTCGATCTGGACCGCAGCTCCCAAATAGGGCTTATCACAATAGAATTTTGGGCAATGTTACATCGTAATGAGACACAAAGAAATTTGCGACACATTATGCCATACATATAACTAGTTTGTGGGATAACTTGTGTCACATGAGTGTCACCGCAATACTGAGGTCCCTAATGCTATTTAAAGTGGGGATAGCGTTCCCATGCAGTTAAAGGCTCCCTTTAAACACAATACTGCACATTTCGACACTGATATGAGCATTTTGTTACTCACACACCATTTAGAAACTGCCTGAATCGCACTATGTAGTATTTATCTTTTAATAGCAGTGTTGGAAGGTCCGTATATGTATATATATATATATATATATATATATATATATATATATATATATAGAATAGTTGATTACTTCCTCTCGTTCGTGCAAGCTTTGTTTTCGTTGACTAATCAATCCAAATTTCCAGCTAGAGTTACTGCTACAACTGTTGCTGTTGTTAATATAAATGGTACATATACTGGTCGAGCGTGGTTGTGATTAATGTTATCAGGGTCGCTAGTATCATGATGCCATTCTCATTCTCACGACAACCAGCCATGTCTTCATGTGACATCATTCGGGCGAGAACCACTTACTGTGGTGACGATCATTGTGAATTGTTGTTGTTACAGTGATTAGATGAGAGTTGAATGAATAAACGTATTTATTAATTCATTCGCTAATTGATTAATGAGCACAAGAAGTCTTTGTTCCGCTTTATATTAGTCACGTGTAATAGATGCATATATATATATATATATATATATATATATGTTTATAGCCTACCATTCCGTACGTATGATATATAAGTCATATGTACGGAATGGTAGGCTAATGTTCGCCTGCCAATTGCATCGTTAGGCATCGTTAGCGTTGACCACTGTTGGCCTTGCTGATCTCATTGCCCGATGACCGACTGGCCAACTGAGTGATTAACAACGCATCACGTTCCACGCATTGCCTGCCGCCGCTGACCGGCAAGCCGGACTGGCGACGACCCTGACGAATGATGACGATTACTCATTTCATGAACGAACTAGAAATCTCTCTCTCTCGCAAACGCTAACGTCGCCTCTAAAAACGGCTAACCAGTCAATGTTAGCAATGTCAGCGTGTTAGCTTTAGTCGATCGATCGTCGCCGATTCGTCTGCCGACACTTTGTTCTAACAGCGCTCTGCCGCTCAGCCCCGAGCGGCAGAGCGTGTAGTAAGTTAGCATTACGTGTACGTAACAACCAACGTAACAACGACTTACCGTCTGCAACCTAATGTTGTGTGCTTCATATTGATTAATACGCTTCCTCACCGTACCTTCTTTCATCTTTCTGTTTGCTTGCGTCGTTGTCCTCCCTTCCCACGGCTCATAGCTTTTCCGTCTACGTTTGGGCCATATCGATGCGATCGTATATCTATTTATCTATGCATCTATCTGTCTATCTATAGATCTGTTCATCATCATATATATATATATATATATATATATATATATATATGTAAAAAGCTCTTAAGGCTCGATGACCACTACGACAACAACTACAGCGACGACGACGAACAGAGCGGGGAGAAGGAGGATATCGATGGCGACGACGACTTAAACTCCTTAATCCTTTCTTTCCTCCCGTGGTCTTTCCCCACGAGACAAACTCTTCCTCCCCCCCACCGCCCCCGCCTGTCCTACGCACGCTTCAGCGTACTAGCTATCCTACTACTTACCTATTTGTCGGTACTGGTTGATGGTATCGCTCAATCGCCACATTCGTCCGCATTCATCGGGCTGCCGGCGTTTTGACATTGCCGTGCGTCCAGCCTCCTTCAGTCGCGAACGAGGAAGAACGGCGCCGCCATGAAGACGAAGACAGTCAGATACACAGACAGATAGGCACTCGCCGCAGAGATGGGGAAATGGCTTGAGGAGGCTGAGGAGGAAATGCCGCGGCCGCCGCCGCTGTTTGTGCTGGCTGGCGCCGATGACACCGGCAGCATCAGCGGAACAACCAGCAGCAGCAGCGACACCGGCAGGGGCGTCGGCGCCGGCGGCAGTCGCAGCGACAGCAGCAGCGGCGGCTTTGGTAGCTTGTGGTGCCATAGCCGCTGTACTAAGAACAGCCGCATCTGCCCGATGACCGCGAAGGGCCCTAAGCTGAAGGGAGGGAGGAAGGAAATCAGTGCGTGGCGTGGCGTCGGCGTTTGCGTGGCAGATTGGCAGATGACACAGCGGCACATTTCTGCATGTGCAGCGAGCGGTCGCTGACGCGCTGTCAATCTCTCCCTTCGTCGTCAAGCAACCAGCACGACCGTCTTCGACTCTCTTCGTTGGCGTCATCCGTCATCGTTATCGACGACATTGTGTACACTTGTGTGGCTGTATGACGATTCGTAGCACTTGGTGGTGTACCCTGTCTGTCTCTCTATCTGTGTGTGGCTGGCTGGCTGGCCGGATTGATTGATTAATTGATGAATTAATTGATCGGAATTTGTCGTCATCCGTGTCTCGTTCATTTGTGTCGAGGCAGAGCAGCCTCGACGTGCTGGAGCGCCGTAGTTCGTTGTGCTGATACGGTCCCCGTTCAGGAAGTTCGTCGTCAATTGGATCGTGGACGCGACAGATCAAGAGCGAAACAAAGGGAAAACGAGACAAAGGGCAAACGAGAGAGAGAGAGAAAAAAGTGCACCAAAAACCATGAGTGACCAATGTGAGTTCACTTAATTATTGTATCGCCAGTATCACCTCTTCTCCTCTGACATAGGCACGATTAGCTGTTTGCTGAGTTTTTGTTTTCCTCATATCCTTTCTCGATTCCGTCCTATAGGCCTCTAGAAATTTGTTTTCAATTAATGACTGTGTTGCGTCGTCCACGCGCAGCAGGTGCAGGTGTCCGCGGCTAGTAGACTAGCTTCGGGCTTGTGCTCCTGCTTCTGCGTACGTGCGTGGTATGCGGAGCACTTGTGTTAGTCCGGTGCGGGAGTTTGGCTTGGTCACTTGTCATTAACGGAGCATCCGGCAACTTCTGGAGAATCGGCACAGAGAGGGGAAGATCATTTGCTGGCATTGCTTTATCTAAACGAGCAGCTAAGGATTAAGATTTCGTGGGTGCAAAATTAAGTGGACTTCCTTGTATATATTATATATATATATATATATATAGACTCAGAGGACCACCTGTCGTAGTGACGCTGAGGGAGACATGGCAATACCAGCCACACTGACATGGCCAAAGGACAAAAGATTTCAAAAACGTAGTACCGGTGTAGGAACATACTGATAGAGGGGACTGCGGATATATGCCTGTTGAACACGCGAGTACAGTACAAAACGTCACTCACCGCAAAACAGCGCTTGCAACAGTGTGCGAAACATAGCATAGAACCGACAACGGCAGAAGATCTCTTGTGTGTCTCTCTAACCCGGAATGTTTCTACTGAGAGCGGTAGGGCTCTACTGGCTGGGCACGAGTATGTCCGACGACTAGACTCGTCACTCAGAAGAGCAGTCACACCACTAATCGGAAGATGAAGAGGATCCTAAAGACCTGGGAGAGCAAGGACAGTGGACCTTTCCGTTGCGACTACTTGCCCCGTTAGATCGGGTGCCATCGTGCCGACGAGAGGAGGGATGAGTCCTGTCGAAGCCCTGAAATTGGGACGAATACATACTATACCATGCATAAATTTGTATATGCGAGGCCGGATCGAAAGTCGTTCTGATACATATTTGTAAAAAGAGAATATCGATTCATCTTTAAGGGATTTTTGTTCTCTTCAGAATAACTCCCACCCGCTGCAAGACGTTTGTGCCACCTTCTTTTCCAGTTTTCAAAACATTTTGTAAACGCGTCTTTTGAAATCGGGTTGAGTTGCTCCTGCGAATTTACCTTAGCTCCTCCATAGTCTTAAAACGTTGTTTTTTATTTATTTTTGTTTTATCTCTGGGAACAGGAAAAAGCCACATGGAACCGGGTTCGGTGCATAGGGATATTGCGGAAATATAGAAATCGAATTTTTCAGCAAATAATCCGAAGGCATACTCACGATGTGTGCGTCGGTGCGTTGTGCGAATGGAGGATCCAAGAGTTGTAAATAAGGAAAAAACTAAAATAAGTAGAAGATCAGTAGTATACCTTATTTACCTTAGAATCCGATGGCAAAAAGTGGAAGATACTAACCTTAAACTCGAAAAAAAAGTAAAAGGTTCCTTTCTATTGAATCTGCTCTATCTGATTTTTTTTCTGTGGACTCTCACCTTGAAAGCACTACTGATTGCGCCTTAATCTCGATCTTCCTGTAATCACTCTCTGAAGCAATTCAGCGTATTGTACTGCCGCCTAAAGATTAAATTCAAACATTTGGCGATGAAAGTTAACTTGCTGGAAATTCACCTTTTTTGGAACGAACTCCGCTGTCATGCAGTATTGGTAAATACGTACAACTTATCCACGATATATCTTAATTCCTCAGGTATTTTTTTAGAGTAAATCGGCGATTTTTGAGTACGATATTCACTTATTTTTCAACGTTTTCTTCTATTATTGATGTCAAAGGCCTCCCCTAACGGGGACCGTTTTTGGTATTTACGTCTGCCGCGAAATCGACAATAACATAAATACGAGTACATGATGCTTCGGGACACTGCTTGATCGCCATAAACAGTGATGTAATATTTCCACCAGTTTAGAACATATAATTTGGTTCTTAAGTTCAAACTTGCTCAACTCAATTTTTGGCTCTAAAAATTGCCGAACCTTGTTTTCTTCACTTACCTAAATCAAACTTAAACGATAAGCGTCGCCCCGATTGGAGTGAAAATTGGCCTCTATACAGCTGATGAATGATACCTCTAAGCTAAACAAACAAGAATACCTTGGTGGTATCGGTTTAGCGGCAAAATTGAAGAGTCCTACAACTTGCCGATCCGCCCCCAAATATGCATTTGTTAATGTGTGCATATTGCCACCCGCAGTTGTCGACTTCGTACACGGTTGTGCCATTTTTCCTCTTTACGCACTCCTTACGGAGTCCTCCCAGTTTGTTTGACATTTCTGACCTATTTGGTCAGCGAACTAGTCTTCCCGATTGTCATATTGTTTCGCCTATATTTCCTAAAACTAGCTGAGGTATTATAGATGTGATTTAACGCTAGTCAAAAAGAAGCAAGATTATTATTGGCTCCTGTCTCCTCCTCAACATTTCTCGTGATGAGCGTAAGCTACGTTCACGGGCTGAAAGCGCGGGTCAGTACCAGGGTCATAACCAACTAACGCAGGGTCATAACCAACTAACGCAGATTTTGACTGGATAAGACCAGACACAACGAACAAGAGAAGAGCTGTAAGAAAGATAGAGAAGGAGGAAAATTTGTGTGAATTTTTTGCTGACGCGCACATATATATAGGGTATCATGATTCTTCTTCGGGTTTTTTCTGCTTGTTGCTGAAATGTTGGTCGTTTTTGTTGTTGCTGTTGTTGGTTTTGCTGTTTCGCGTGCTACAACTTGTGGGGGCCACTCGCGCTATTTCAGCGGCGATGTTCCACACTGGCTTGCTGGTGATCACCGCACCGGTGCGTCAGATTCTTCGCCAAGTGTCGCCGTTCCTTCGCGAGGCTCGTGAGGTCGTCGATCGGACGTTATACATCCGACTCGAGCCTGGCTACCATTGGCCGCTGCAGAGGCAGGGACTTAGCGGTGGCGAGCTGTCACTATTGCGAAGTATCATACCTCGGATCTACGGAGAGGTACGTCAAATGAAACGTCACAGGTCTCCTCTTGGGCGCCTCGTGCAACTCTCCGAGCTTATTATTATTATTATTTCGCGAAGCCAAGCTTCACCACTCCCGAGGTATGTACGGTATTTCGGAAGACCTAGCAAATGCTTTCGATCTATTAACGTCGAGAAACGATATACGGTATGATATGCCGACATATTCATAAATAAATACATATAAATAATTATTCATTCAGTTTTAATGCCCTATTGAAATCATCATGACACGGCATGTACAATATGGCGTGGTCGAAGAAGCATGCGCACTTTTAGAGTGCTGCCACGTGGGTCGCTGCGATTAACTCTAATTAATTATCTTAAGGTACTGCCTAGGATTTTATAGGCGTCGTGAAAAAGCGTGGACATTTAAACATAATATGACACAATTGTGAATAGACATCATTACTATGGCTAGCTTATGCATAACAAGCCGGGCTAAACGACTCAAGTCTGTCTGAATGATCACTATGACGCATGGGCGACGGATTGGGCTATTAGCACAATTTCTGCTTGCTTTGTTAATTATGTACTTGTGGCATAATATATATATATATATATATATATATATATATATATATATATATATATATATATATATATATATATATATATATATATATCCGTATATTTTTCAGGCTGCACGCGAATGCAGTCATCTTGACGTACGGGTTCTTCAAGGATTCTTGAAAAATGTCGAGCTCTTGGAAAATAGCTTGGAACGGGAGATTGAAGTCGTTATCGCACAGAAGCCTTGTGGTGAGCTTACCCTCCGCCAACTTATACGTTCTATATGAATGATATGAGATATAAATATTTCATCAGTTGTTTTGTTTCTGTGCGTGTTGTGCCCTTTTTTGGGGGATCGATGGTAATGTACCATTTCATTTTGTTGAGACATCTGTACTCCCCGTTTTGGTCTGATCATGACCGATTATAGTTCACTCCAGCATTTGCCTTGTTTAAATTGGAAACAAAGATAACCATTTAAAAAGTTGCCGGCCTCTTCTTGAAAGTCTTGGACTCACGAGCTTGCTAAGGCAAGGCAATGGCTTTACCATTAAGCCACTTGCTCGGTTTGTGCTGGAAATGCACTCCGATCAATTTGAATGTGAATTTATACTTGAGGCGAACACTTAAGACGATGCTTTAGTAGATGAGATGAATTGTCGTGCACTACAAAGACAAGAAAAAAAAATATATATATATATATATAATCATTGTTATATAGTAGCGTTTTGGCTTCACATACTAGAGGTAAGTCACCAGCTCAAGGGGATCAACTTGTGACATGCAATTTTGGAGTGGTCATTTACCCGAATGTTTTCATGACACTCTCCACACTCACGTTTGGCTGTTTCAAGATATGCGATCGACGCGTTTCACGGTCGCGTGATGTCGAATAATTCCCACGTCTGTTTCGGCGCAGTTGTTGAACTCGTTAAGTGTTTCCAAAGGTCAAGGCTAAGTTGCGCGATTGGGTGACTTTAGTCTCCAGCAATCTCAGAGATTTAGCTTGACGAGTGTACCTAGCCTATAAGCTTATCCCGAACACGATTTCAATTATCAAGGGCTTACGTTGAAGTGTCCTAAGATCGGGCGCACGTGTCAGCCTGTGTTCGTTGGCATTTTCTTTTTGACTGCAATGTCAATGTGTTGTCCCTGCCACCGAAGTGCAGCTCTGCATGATATCCGAGTTAGTGTTCTCTTAGCTGTAGTTTTTCTATTTGTTGTGCTGGCTGTGTGTTGCTTCTTTGAATTTTGGAATTCCACTCGGGGCTTTGCGCTTTGTGCGAAGTCAGAGTTAGTGTCAAAGGCCTCCGCTGTCTGGAGTAGTACCAAGGGAGTCGAACATTCACATATTTGATATATATATATATATATACACGGTGTCTGGATGATCTTGACGAAAGCTCTGGGGTATGGTCAAGCTTGGTGAGAAAATCATCTTTGTAACTATATATATATATATATATATATATACGAGGTGTGTTCAATCGTTATCGCGACTTTTGAATTTTCGCGGGTTACGTATATTCGAATTTCGATTTTTTGTGGCGTTATGTTGGTACTCATGTCTCTCACTTATGCCGACAAGCTCGGCCATTTTGAATGTTCACTTAATTTGTAGCGGCGGTGGCTTAGGCGGCTAACGCACCGTTCGAAACGGGGCGTTGCCATGGCAACCACGGTTAGCAAAACATCGCTAGTTCGAGCCCTGGCCGTGCTGGTAGAATTTGTTGGACGTGGTTGTCATTGCCTTGCTGCTACACACCTCTGCTGGAGAAAGCCTATATAATTCCAGTACGAGAACGCGATGACGATAGATGCATTTAGACGCTATCGTGCCACAGGCAACTTAGCCCATTACGAGCGTCTAAAATGTAGTTGTCAGAGCGTTAAAAAAAAAAAAAAATGTTGACAGCTGCTTTGCTTGCACGTGTTTTGGATCGTCTTCGATTTTTACCTATTCAAAAAATGGATCAAAGAACCTGTATGAAATTTTGTGTGAAAAACCAAATTAAGTGCGCGGATGCATTCCGAATGTTGACTGTGGCATACGGAGAAGCTACCTTGGACCGAAGCAACGTTTATCGGTGGTACAAAATGTTCTCAGAAGGCCGAGAAGATGTGAACGACGAAGAGCGTGCCGGACGCCCGAGCACTTCAACAACAGACGAAAAAATTAATGAAGTGGAGAAAATGGTATTGGCCAATCGTCGAATCACCGTTAGAGAAGTTGCTAAGGACCTAAACATATCGATTGGCTCGTGCCATTCGATTTTTATCAATGATTTGGGCATGAGACGGGTCGCCGCGAAATTCGTACCAAAATTGCTCAATTGCGACCAAAAACCGCATCGCATGAACATTGCTAATGAGATGTTGGACTCTGTCCGCGACGACCCAAATTTGCTCCAGAGGGTCATAACTGGTGACGAATTGTGGGTTTATGGTTATGACGTGGAAACCAAAGCTCAATCATCTCAATGGAAGCTGCCGCACGAACCAAGACCGAAAAAAGCGCGCCAAGTTCGGTCGAATGTGAAAGTTTTGCTGACAGTTATCTTCGATTGCAGGGGCGTGGTGCATCATGAGTTCTTGCCACAGGGTAGAACGGTCAATAAGGAATATTACCTGCAAGTTATGCGCAATTTGCGCGAAGCAATCCGCCAGAAACGCCCGGATTTGTGGAAGAACAAAAATTGGCTTTTGCACCACGATAACGCCCCTGCTCACACATCGTTGCTTGTGCGCGAGTTTTTGGCCAAAAACAACACACTAATGATGCCGCAGCCACCGTATTCCCCAGATCTGGCCCCCTGTGACTTTTTCTTGTTCCCTAAACTGAAGAGGCCCATGAAAGGACGACGTTACGCTACGCTTGACGAGATAAAGACGGCATCGAAGGAGGAGCTGAACAAGATAAAAAAAAATGGTTTTTTGAAGTGCTTCGAAGATTGGAAAAACCGTTGGCACAAGTGTATAATATCTCATGGGGATTACTTTGAAGGGGACAAAATAGATATTCATGAATAAATGAATAATTTTTGAAAAAACACAAAAGTCGCGATACGTTTTGAACACCATATGTATATAGATATTTTTTTTTTTTATAGGTCCGTTTTCTCCGGACGGCACATTTTTTTAAATTCAGTAATTCTTCATTGAGCTTGAAATCTTCATAATTACACCTTTCAAACAATTGTATATATATGTATATATATATATATATATATATATATTTACTAGAATGCACTAGAATATATATAAGAACTATTGTGATATTAATAGGAGCGTTCTCTCACAATCGTACATTTTATAAACGTATGTCGTATAATCTACCTATAATCACAGCTTAGAAAAATTTTCATGCATGTTAAAGCCACGGTAGTGTGGGACTCGCACCCACTAAAATTTAGTCGTCCTCTTTGCCCCTTGACGGGGGGTGGCCGCAGTACTGTCTTCTCGAGATTACTTCACCTGGCCACTCTTCCTGCCATTTAGGCTGCTCGGCTTTGTGCGGCGGTTATTTTCGCCTCAGAAATAACTTGTGCGAATCTTCTTACCAGAATCCAATATCTGTGACCTTTGAGGAGCGCCTCTACAAGGGCCTGGCATGTCAGGGGGGTTCTGCAGTCCTAAGTTCCGGGACAATAGCTCTCTCTCTCTCTCTCTACACACACACACTCTCACACCTCTCTTTCCCTCTCTCTCTCTCTCTCTAAAATTTTAAGAAAAATAGAGAAGAGGAGAGTTAATTTTATTTATACGTATATGTCCTTAGGATTATATGTATGTATATATATATATATATATATATATATATATATATATATATAAAATGATCGTCATGAAATGTGCGTTTGTCTGAATGTGCTAGTTTTGAGCGCTGTACTATATATATATATATATATATATATATATATATAAGCAGACAGATGGACGAATTCCACTCTCACCTATTATAGAATAGAATTAGTAGTAGAAGTGGTAATAAAATATGAACATAGCAGCCTATGTTATAAGATGGCGCGTGAGCATCATAGAGCTCACGTGCCAGCAGCGCGAGCTGTCACGACCAAAGCACCGGCAGCGGGATTCTGGCAGTATAACTGTGGTAATTGTGTCCACTGTCTAAGCGGAATGCCACTGTGAGCTGACCTTTTTTCTACTGTTGCGCTTAAGGAAGCTGCTGCTGCTGCAGCAGCAGGAACTAATTCGTCCTTTACTGTTATTATTTGAACAACAAGAGAACACTGACCAAAATGACTGATTGCGACGGCAAGGGCGTCGAAATGTTTATCCTGGGAGAAGAAGAAGGAAGAGAGCGAGTTAGTTAGATCAAACCTTGGATCTAGAGCAGGCGGAGTTCATGATCCCCTCGTTCCTATTTTTCATCGTCGTGGTCGTCGGTGGTGTTGTTGTCATTTTTAGAAATTGTATTGTTGTTACCTTTAATGTTGATGGCATTGCTCACTTCGTCATGATCTGTTGGCGGTGTTGCGTCATGTAGTTAGCATATTGTTGTTGTTGTTCTGTCTGATGACACATAAACTTGATGACACATTACTAACCTTTGAAGGGCTGGCCGAGACTCATCACTTACATGGTATGGAATCAAGCTGTTGGCCTGTGCGCATACTTATATACCTCTGCGGATATATATATGTTTTCGTTCTTTGTATAATACTATGTTGGTATAATGTTGTCGTGACCATACATGACGACATGTTTGCTGTTTGAGTCTTTTCACTAAACACCCCTGTCACTTCTTGGCCGACTGGATTTTGTGGCTCGCATCGAAGGTGCTGTAAATGCATGGCGAACTCTGTAAAATTCGACGAGCTTTTCAACAACAACATTTCATTAGTATTCATTGATGCTGTATATATATATATATATATATATATATATATATATATATATATATATAGGTGTCTATGTGATACGATTGCGCGTGCTTGAGTTGGGTGTTGCTGTTCTGATGACGAGCCCATGGCAAATATGACTTTGATGCTAATGAAGATGATTAAATAAACACTAAGTAAGGCTCTGCGATTTGCTTGTGGTTAGCGAGAGCCTCAAGAAAGAGGTCAAAAAAACCTTAAACCAAGAACAGTAGAAGTATTCGCTGACAGTGGGCGGCCGCTGCGAATGCCAACGTCCCGTGTCAGTCATTCGGCGTATTTTCTGTGGTCTGCGCTTGCTAGTCTGGCTGGCTTTGTGCCGCACATCCGTCGCAACAATGCTTCTTCAAAACAAACGAGAAAAGATAGAAAGAGGTGGGAGGGCGAATGAGAACGAGAGGATAGTAATAATCTCGAGAAAGAATCTTAGGAGTGCGCAGAGTGCAGAACACTAGCACACGAGCCATATGCAAAGATTTGTAGTATACGAGGGCGATAGATTAAAACGTTCGGATTCATATAAAAGAGAGAATATTTATTAAATATTCCAAAGTGTTTTCGTTGCTTTCAAAATAACTCCTGCTTGCTGCAGTCCACCTGTACCACGAAATTTTCTTAAAAGAGTTTTTCGGAATTGAGTTGCACCTGCGAAGTTTTTTGTTAACTTTTTGGTAGTTTCGAAAAGTTGTCCTTTCATTTTTTATCCGTGGAAGCAGAACAGAGTCACACGGCGTCCGAGGAGTAGGAAGGTCGCGAAATATGGAAATTGAATTTTTCAAGAAGTATCCGAAATCAGTAACGATGCGTGTGTCGCTGCGTTGTGATGGAAGATCCAAGAGTTGTTTTCCCTGAATTCAGGACTCTTGCGTCGGACGTACTCGCACATTCTACTTAGAATTTCACGGTAATATTTCTTATTGACCGTAGAACTAGGTAGCATGCATTTGTAAAGAAAAAACGTTTAAAAAACAATCATACAGATTCGTTGTTCTTCCATTGTCGTCTGCTTAAAAATTTGCCGAACTTCGTTTTTATCATTTCTTTGAACCAAACTCAAGCAGTAAACACCGCCGCCGATTAGTGCGAAATTGGCCTGTGTATGGCAGATCAATGCACTCCCTAAGCAAAACAATCCGGAATATCTCGATTGTTTGGCTTCAAATTTTAAAATTCAAAGTATTAGAACTTGCCGGTCCTCCCTCGTATATGTCATCATATACCTCACTTGAATATATATATATATATATATGATGAAATTGAGACGTTACCACTTCAGATACTTTCGTACTAAAAAATCCCTTTTGTGAAAATAGGTTTCCATAATTGTGTGCCAGCGATTCTGCGGATAGCTTCGACGTCACGATGGGGTCATCCGCGAACATTACAACGACAGCATTTCGGTCCGCACATGGGGAGCTAAGTCGGCGATCAGTAGAGCGAATGACGGACAGCTGAGTGGGTCTTTCCCACATTTTGTCGCAGCCCTCAGGTATCACCACTCCACAAGACCATCTTTTCTTCAGCTAAGTTCCTCAGCTAAGAAGCTGGAAAGCTCTCGCTGAAGGGGACCACATACTCTAGCGGACAGAAATGAGTTGATTAAATATGTGGCTGGGGCACTGTCGAAAACCTTGTCACAATCGATGAAGACTGCGTACAGAGGAACTCCGGGCCTTGTCAACTCCGCTCGCTTAACTTCCGACTAGTACATGCATTGCATCCTGTGTACCTCGGTCCTTACTCAGTTTGAATTTCCTCCGGCTGTAGGACCTTCCCGACAATTGGAAGCCGTCTTACGATGATCGACTTTGCGAAGATCTTCGTGAGGGTGTGTTCCGGTGCAATATCCCGATATAGACGTGGATCATTCGCAATTTTGCTTTGAATAAAAGAGTAATCTGGTGCAGTGCTAGGCCTGGGATATTTGGCCCTCATCGACTGCTTGGTCGAATCGCATAGCCAACTTACTTGCAAGGATATGTGAAGAATCTACCCAGTGCTCGTGATAGATCTCAATGGGACTCTCTTGCTTTAGAAGACCACGCAGAGTTTTCGCGACCTCTACCAATTATTGGTAAATAAATGTCAATTAAATTATTTTAAAAAATTAGATAGAGAGAAAGAGCGACTGTGCTGGATCATCGCAGGTCGACTTCAAGCATGCGTCACACTGCATTTGCACTGGCGTGCTAGTGTATTAAGCACCGGCTGAGATCACACGTTTTGGCCTGGTTCGTATTATTGATTAGACTGATGTTTGCCCAGATGATCGTCATCGTCGTCGCGGTCGCTATAGATAACAATAATCAAATTAAATCGTGGGTATTACTGGCGCAAATCTGAAGGGGGGCAACGCTTCTGGCTAGATGCTAGGCGGCGCTCTTAACGGTAGCAACATCGACACTAGCAACAACAGGCGGACACATGCTATTTTCGCCTTTGGCGTCTTGTAAACTGTTAAATTGTGTAGGTCGTTACGGGAGTCCAGCTGAGAAATAAATGTTTAAAATCATTTGCCAGCAAATTCCCTCAGAACGTTTAGTATCCGGCTTGCTATATTTTAGCAGTGTTTAATGCAGAAAGAATAATAATTTATTTTGTACGTAGCAGCATTTAGTCTGGAGTTAATTGATGCGATGCTAGACTCATATTCTGTAGACCTATTTGTATGTACATTTATTAACTGAGTATTGGTTTATATAATTGTAGTTTACAAAATATTTTTATATATATATATATATATATATACATATATATTTATATATATATTATATTTATATATATATATATATATATATATATATATATATATATATATATATAATATATATATATAATATCCACTTTCGTGAAGTGATCCTAGAATTGCAAATTGCTGTTTGAAGCAATACATGTATAAATACGTAAACATACGTGTCTTTGTGTGCGTGTGTGTGCGTGATATCTGATTCTGTATAAGCAGATAATCTACAAGCGTACGTAAAGCATCAGTTCGCGGCGTCTCCTCGGGTACATCTGTTCGAGCTTCCTGAGAATGTTGTCGACACTCCGGCCGAAGGCTCGGCGTCGGAGCTGGCAGGCGAACAGGACACGGCGTGCTACTCAAGCGTCTGTCTGGGCGGCACGTTTGATCGGCTCCATCTCGGCCATAAGGTCCTACTGTGTTCGGCCGTCGCAAAGGCCACTGAAAAGCTGGTGGTAGGCGTCACGGATGGAGATATGATTAAAAGTACGTATACGTAGCTCGGTCTAACAATAAGAATAAGATATTGCTAATATTATTGGCGGCAACGCGCGAATACTTCTTGACACGTCCTCAAGGGAGAGAGGCCTGGGGGAACTGATGCATATACAAAGAGCTCAATACATTGACCGGTTGGCTTTGATAACAAAACTATTATTATTATTATTATTATTATTATTATTATTATTATTATTATTATTATTATTATTATTATTATTATTATTATTATTATTATTATTATTATTATCATTATTATCATTATCATTATCATCATTATTAATATTATTATTATCATCATCATTATTATTATTATTATTCCTAATACTCACTTACCAGTGTACGGACATCAATCTGGTTTATCGAGAAAGCCCTTGTCATCAACGCTATTAGAGTTACGTACACAGGAGCCTACGCATGGTGATGTATGATTGTTGTTTGCAGTTTGTTCGAGTGGTTAATTTGACGCTTAGCGGTGCCTAGTGCTCCGGTTGAACCTATCTTCAGTATTCGATTCCATATATAATTTGTAGAGGTCTACAATCGATCATGCTTAATACCTAAAACGCTGCGGTGCAGGATTGCCTAACTCGAACGACTTTGCTGTTCCTGGTTACATATTGACGCATATTGCTCTGTGCTTGCATGTTGACGCGCATGATCATCTTCTTATAAAGGGGTTCGAACGCCAACGAACATCAAATGCGAAAAAGAGAAAGAAGCGTCATGATTGTTGTGAACGTAGTTGTGTCAGTGGTGGTGATAGTAGTAGTAGTACCTATTTAGGTTTATTTATTTATTTATCAGAAACATTGTCCAACCTCAAAACTTAAGGAGATATGGTGGTTGCTACGTTTGACTATTGCAGACAAGCTCCTGTGGGAGCTCATTGAGCCTTTAGATGTGCGAATCAACGCACTTCGCAGTTGTCTACAAGACATGGACCCCACGTTGCATTACGATATCCAGTCGATGTGTGATCCGTACGGGCCGACGGCCCACGATCCGACGCTGCAGTGCCTTTACGTGTCGGATGAGACCTACAAAGGCGGACTGATGGTCAACGAACAGCGCGCCAAAAAGGTAGGCATCTCCCACTCTCTCTCACTACTAGTTGGAGCGCGTGTTCGATGTTCACTTGTAGTGAATAAAGTTTCTGCTGTGTAGTTTTGCGTTCAGTGCGGCTGGTGATATCTATGCGTGCAGCTTATCACGATATAGACTTCGATATATTTTTGGTAACACTCAATTAGTCATGAACGACAACCTCAAAATACGCAATACTTTTCCACCTGCGACGACATAGGAGATAAGTGTCTTTAGTGACGTTAAACATAAAATGGCCAACTGAAATTGATCAACAGTTGTTTGTAACTGGAGCAGTGCTAATCGACGCGTAGAAAGTAGCTGCAAGAACAAATCCAGCCATGTGTTGCTGCATATTTCTTTTGTGTTACGTCGGGCAAAAAGTCGAGGGGGGTCCGAAACAGTATTTATTTTTTCTCCAAAATGTGCTGTACAATCATCGCGCACCAACACACATCTAAATCTAAAGGAATCTAAATCGCTGTTCAGTCGCACACACGGTGCAAATATAACCAAACTCACTGTCGTAGGCTAAATTGATCTTCACTGCGTCGTATATTTGTCTTGTGTTTTACCCAACTATATGAATATACACAAACACATACATATATTATGTATACGGTACATACATTGTGTGCATTGGTAATTGTAGAACTTTCCCCCAATGACCCTGTTCAACGTGTCGCTGGTGCCAAACTACAACAAGATGGAGAAGTTCATGGACGATAAGATCTCGTCGTCGTCACAGCGGATCGCGCTTCTCGGCAAGGTACCTGACACATGTCGCTCTTCACACGTAATCTTAATTAGTACATCTGTCTTTTTTTTAGATTTACGGATATACCAGATACGCCTCAGAACATATGCAGAATGTTTTACGGGCTATTTAGAAGTCGAACAGGGAGCTTGTTCTCGGGCTAATATTCAGTTTAACCTTAAAACGCTGGTGGCTTAGATGTCCTTTTAGCCACGTAAGTGTATGTTAGACCAGAATGCTCGCGTTTAGTTTGTAGCTCAACAATATAGACTTAGAAAACGGTTCGTAAGTTAGTCGAAAATACCCTATTTTAAAAGTGGCAAAAGATCATTTACGGTGGGTTTATGGTGGTGTCAGGTCCCAGATACTGATTACTGAGTAATGCCCACTTTTATTATTGTTTTATATCCCCTTGTTTTGCTCGATTTCAATTTAAAACTTTCCAGTTGGATATAATTTGGGCAACAAGAACAGAAACAGTGTTAGGTTCCGTTGTAAATACGTAAATATTATGTACCTTCTCGTGGTGCGTTATGTTATTATTAATTATTAACTACATTTCTACATTACAAACTCGTGAATAACTTAGCTGGCAAAATAGTTGATATAGTACATAGCTTTAAATAATCAATAGCGTACGTAGTTGCGAATGGTAAGCGCTTTGACGGTGGTGTACAGTAAGCTAATTTTCTGCTCTTCGTAAAGATTCTTCGGGAGCCGTTGCCGAATCCGGCTATTCCTGACAGGCCCTATGTAATCGGCCTAACTGGCGGAATCTGCTCGGGAAAGACCAATATCTCAAAAACTCTCGAGAGCCTCGGAGTCACCTGCATATCAGCCGATCTCGTCGGACATGAGACCTACGCTCCTGGTACAGGTACGTCAAACGAGCATGCAGTGTGCCCGAGTACCAGAACGGTTCTTGACATTTCTGGATATATATATATATATATATATATATATATATATATATATATACTGATATTTATACTGTTGTTAGCTGCTCTCTCATGTCATTCGAGAGAGGTATTTGATTTACAAAAGGAATGTATACACATATAGTTAGATATACATTTGATACAATAATTAGCATGAATTGCATTTCACAACTAGGTGATTAGAGGTCATAATTATGCCACATTGACAGTATATGGCGACATCGTCTTGCCACGTTCATGTAAAATATTTTTGCCGAGTCACGGAGGCCAACAAAAAGAGTGTAGCGAGTCGCCAGTCAGTTGATTTCACTCCGTACTATCATCGGCAAGATCTTAGTAAACATTTTATCTCCACTTCTATCCTATCTGTATGGCGACCCTTTCTGCTTTTGCGTGTTTTTTTGTGTGTGTGTGTGCACTTGTAGGCTGTATATTTGTATATACGTGTGAGCGTTGCATAAAGCATGCTGAGCGTATGCAAACCTGGATACGCATGTGTAGTGACGCGATCTTGCCGGTTCCTCGTTGCCTCGTTCCTTGAGCCTCGATCTTATCTCGTAGCGTTTACTACCGCTGTACGGGTGTGTTTGAACAGATTGGTTTTGAACAGGCCGACAAGTACCTGGAAGAGGAAGAAGAAAAAAGCGCGGCCGAGCTGTGATTGCGTCTATCGAGTGTCTGAATATTGTCTCTTTCCTTCCCGCCCGTTTGAGGTCATATAAGGTCAAACAGTGAGCACCCCCATATTTTTCTACCCCCTGTTTGATGAACACCGTGCTGTCTTGATTTATCCTTCGCTCTGGTTTCCTTTTTTGCCGGCTTGCCTTTTGTGTATCTCTATTCTATCACGCTTTATGTACCTATTCTATTGCGTGTTTTCTTTAAAATCATTAGATACATTTTATCATTATCTATTCTATCTCCTACCTACCCATCTGTCACTACTATGACTATCGGCAAATCATTGATGAGGGCCAATATGCGGTATCTTCTACTCGTCTCCACAGTGATGATGATGATGATGACGGCGATGATGGGAAAGCTAAATTGCGATGTAATTTATTCTTAAAATCTATACGTTTAGGAGGAAGTATTTTTATTGTATTCCTGCTCGTTGCTTGCTTTTGTTTTGCTCGTTGCTATTTCATGTGACACAACGACTATTCTAAGTGCAGCCACAAGTGCCAGCGTCATTATTTTTAATACGACTCGAATGTTTTTACTTTACTCGTTACGACTGCACGTAGTTACCTCATGATGCCGGTTGTTCTCTTGTTGTTGTGGTTGTTTTTGTTGTTGTTGACCAGAATTGAACCAGAAGTTGGTGGACACGTTTGGACCCGAGGTGCGGGCAGACGATGGCTCAATCAACCGGAAAGCGCTTGGGGGTATCATCTTTGCGGACGCATCAAAACGACAACTGTTGAATGAGCTCGTCTGGCCCGAGATCAAACGACTTTTGCAGCTAAAGGTAGGCGATATCACAGCCCCCTCCTGCCACCACCTTCCTGCTCGTCCTGTCACAGCCACGCCCCCCTTACAGCAACAGTGCAATAACCAAATGCTAGTGCATTTGGTTATTGCACTGTCCCCCCACAGATAGAGTAGAGATAGCACGGGTTGTGTAGCGGGCGCCAACACACAACCGTTTCATGAGAACCGCCACTTTTTTAGACTCGTCACTGCTTATTGCGGCTTTGAAGCGCGAGGACCCTAGAATGCGTACTGCATTTGGTTGTTCCATGTGTCCATCGATTTAATTCGTTTGTTTTTTTCTTTCTATTTTAAATTCTAATTTATTTTTCTCTCCCCCTTTTCGATTTCCCTACCGTGAACTCGTTTTTTTTGTAATTTGCCGTACATGAATTTACATCGCCTTTTTTGTTACCATACGGTCCAGCCTTGAAATAAATTATCGTTAGTTTAACGTTAGTGAGAGTAGCGCAAGACACGTTACTGAGGCACCTTTGGCTGGCTGAGACGCCCTCAACGCGTGACAGCTGACACTGTCCCGAATTTAGATTCGCTTTTCGAGCAGTGCAACGAATCCGTTCCACGTCAACTTGCTGACTGGGATTTTCTAGGACACTGTTTTGATGTGCGCTTCAATAACGTAGGCAACCAGCGATTCAACGCTCGAATGATCGTAGCCCGGTTTAAATTCATAAACGGTTTGATTGCTTGGCGGATTGGCCAACTGGACGCACGTAAATTCAAATTGTGCTTGTTTATTTGGCGCTTAGGAGTTAGTGTTTTTGTTTCAGGAGTACATACACTGCAAAACAATGCATGAATTGAACGCACCTAACGTATACAATACAAATAAATTAATTAGTTAATCGGTGCGTCGTCGATAAAAAACATGGCGTCCAATTGGGGACTAAACCAAGTTATAACCAGACGTCCATTAAGTACAATATATATATATAAATATATATATATATATATATATATATATATATATATTAATTTCGTAAATGCGCGTCTCATCCTACATTTTGTTATCACGAATGGTATACACGCATTATCTACAATTCCAGATAAAGGCAGCGGGAGACGCGGGTGCGCGGGTGGTCGCTATTGAGGCAGCCCTGCTGTTCGAAGGTGGATGGGACAGTTTGGTTCACTGTGTGTGGTACTCAGTCATCTCTGAAAAAGAAGCGATTGCCCGAGTAATAAAAAGGTTGGTAAAAGTAAACTGTGTTGCTTCTGGTAACTAACGTTATCGCTGCTTTTCCACGCGTTGGTTGCTCCGTTTTTTTGTTGTTGTTGTTGCTGTTGTTTTCTTTGTTGTGTATCTGTGTGTGGTAATTTATCGATGTGCCCAGTGCGTGCTTGAAACAGCAATTGTGTCAATTTAGCGCGGTTTCCTGTGCGATATAGTTCAATTAAGCCTGCTTGGTTTTGAAAACAAAATGACATATCATTTTTAAACGCGTCCTTGTATTCAGTACTATCGATCTAACTTGTTAAGATTAACGTGAGTCACCAGTTACAGGAACCCAACCTGCATGTGCTATCCCCCGAAAACCCTCTTGCATTCCTACTGCGGCGGCTCTTACATACAACCACCTGTCGTATATATCCAGCATTGCGACACTTTCCGTTGAGATCCGTTGTACCACGCGTTACAGCTACGTTTGTTAGAATTCTCTAACAAACGTTGCGGTGGTGTTAACCCGCCTAGAATTAAAACAAAATGTTTAAGGAGGTAGTTTTTATTTCTAAACCATCCTCCCTCTCCTACGGGCTTGGAACTCACCGTAAGGTATATCCTCAATTAACCTGCCTAACCTGGTGTAACCGATCTGTCAATTCAGTGCTATGGGGCGGACTTCTTTCTGCGTATGAGGCCGTTGTGACTCATTCTAAGAACGTTTCCTTTAATACGCTTGCGCCGTATGCGCATCTGTTGTCAACGAGTCACTCATGGCGACCTATACAAGGACAGCTGCTTACGCTAATAGTATGTTGAAGTCGCCGCTGAAGAGCACGCAGTGGGGTTCACGAGGAATGGCGATGTGCGCTGGAACTGGCCAGTGGTGGCGACTCACGCGACTCATAACAAATAAGAACGATAATAATTAAAATACACATACGAAATGAAACGAATAAGTTTGTTTTTGAAAACAAGCAGGCCCAATTGTATTAGGCAGAGCGAAAATCGACATACCCTCGCGTTCCATCTGTTCATAGCGCGCTTCTTAATAGCACCAGTACGTTTTGCTTATTTGCCCGGGCTTCTAAAAAGAAAATGTCACGGTTCATGGTACATGGTGCCAATTAATGAAAAGGGTAAAGCTTGCAGCAATAAATGCGTTGTGCGCCAGCAAACGATAGCCGTTTGGTGGCTGTTTATTGGTAGGTGGAATTTGTAGACTTTGTCTTGCAACTTAGCTTCAGAATGGTACTTTGCATTAAGCTATGTTCGATTCGATATATTTATATAACCACTAAAATATGCAGGTCCTACCAGGGGGGGGGGAGTATTTTCCTGAGGATGATATGTTTCTCTAATATACTGTTTTGTGTGTTTCTACTCTTCTGCAGAGACAAGTGTGATGCTGAGTTGGCGTTGAAGAAGGTTCGTTCGCAGAAACCGGCGAAGATGTTCATTGATCGTGCACATGTTGTCCTCTCGTCTATGTGGGAAATTGAAGTGACACAGAAGCAGGTGAAGCGCGCCTTCGACGCGATTCAGAAGTACATCAAGTAGAAACTGGCAAAATGCTTAGATCGAATGAGGACTCGCCTGCTGTCGTATAAGTATACTGAGACAGAAGGGTGATGAGAACCTTCGCCTAATCGACGTTGTCGCCCGTGTGTGGAACAGTTTATGCACACTTGCCGGACAACATTTGCTGTTATGGTTGGTGGCCTGCTTTGTAGATGGCACCAGCTACATTCCGGTTTTGCAACGAATTCATCCATGAAGTGAAGGAGAACTAGGACCAGACGTGGTGTCGGTTTTCGAGGAGGAGACGAAGCAAATATAAATGGTGCTTATGTAGAAACGAACGGTCGGCGTCGGCCGAGAAAGAGCAGAGTGATCGAACTGATGTACAACACTGTGAAAGGAGAGGCGAAGGAAACATTCATGCAGAAGAGGAACGGACGGGTCGGATTCGTTTTCTGGCTGGTTGAGCGAATACCAAAAGTTGGGAAATCCAGCAGATCGGTTGCAGCATAGAGGCAATCGCGCTGGCTGCAGTCAGAGAATCCGTCTTTCTGCAGAGATCATGGAACCACGTGGAATTGGCGTACGCCCATGGGTCGGTCGACTTGTGCGAGCATACGAATTTACCCACACGCTCTCTCATTGCACGTAACAATGCGATCCGTTTCTAACTGAACCAACGAACCAGTGGTATGGGGTGTGCGTGGTACCACGAAACACGATGCTTGCTCCATAGACGGCCTTGGCACGCTTCAACTGGCCCAAATCGACACCTATTCGACCCCGTCCAACACTGACTTATCCGACCATTTTGCTGCGATAATTACATAGACGGTTCGTATTCTTCGGTCGGCGTTGTCATCGTCATGATCACTGTCATCTAGCCCGTCATCTCATTAGCAGATATTGTCACAGTCTGCAAGTTGAATATCCGACGAGTCTATATTTCACATGTTTTTTTTTCCGTTTAAGTAGGGTTTGTATACGTTTTCATGTTGCATGAAGTATAAGTGGAGGTCTTCTATGTCCTTACCATAATGACGGTGGTAATTTTGCAACCGAGCGAAAACTAAGACAGAAGAATCATACCTATTGATTTTAGGATTGTTATTGCTATTGGCGTTAGAAATAAGTATTGTTATTGCTATTGTAGTTTTATTTTCCAATAAAGCTTAACAAAATGGCTGCAAAATAAATCGTGCGCTGTCAATAATTTAGGCAGTGATTAGCCGGCCTAGACCTTTTAAATGTTTCCACATTGCTTTTAACGGAAGTACAAGCAACAATGAGCGAAAGCATTAACGTATTTGTTTATTTAAGAAGAATCATTAGTTCGGTTCATCAGGTGCGCTATGTAAATCCTACATTCGGTCCGACAAAATGTCAACAGAACATGCCCGAGGCCCGTAGACAAAAAATCTTTGATCTCGTGGTATAAGAGAATGTAACTGAGCGCGTGCCTGATGCACGGATATTTGCCGGGAGTGCATACAGCACTGTTGGCAATCGTGTTGAACTGTGTTTATGGTATCTATATTCTAATAAAGGAGATAGTTCATAACCCTCCATCCCAGAAAGATGGCAGGAGGGGAGGCTATATATATATATATATATATATATACGAATATTTATGCAAGTTTTATTGAGATCATGGCGTATTTCAGCCTTCCGACCGGTGTAAGATAATTGTACGATATTTTTACTGCTTCTGATTGTACTAGGGGTTGTCACCGAAATAGCCACGGTATGAACAATAACATTAACAACCGTGGTGATAATGTTTATTTTTATAGTGTAAAATAAACACAATTTGACTGCAAAGCTAACTTGGTGTTATTGTTATTGATAACATCTGTCCAACCTTGCCCTGCTCGATACTGATTTCATTATCATGTTTGTTAGTTCAGTTATATATATATATATATATTTATATATATATATATATATATATATAAATATATTTATATATATATATATATATATATATATATATATATATATATATATAATATAATATATCTATATATATATATATAATATATATATATATATATATATATATATATATATACAGGGTGTTACAGAACTATTCCGAGAGCGATATAAGGAATGGTAAAACTCGTTTTACAATTCCTGCTGGTGTTTTTGCCCACCGTAGGAGCATTAAATGTGTCATTGCGATACAACCAGTCCTCCTATACAGAAACTAAGCACATTGTTGTGTACGTATATCACGCTGGCCAGAAGATGCGATATTGTCGTTTAGAAGAGAATTTGCGAAATTTAAGTTACTTTATTTGCATTGATGCCCAATACCTGAAAATAGTAACAATGATGTGCTTAGTTTCTATTTTGGAAAACTGGTTTTCTCGCAATTGCACATTTTGTGCTCCAATATCGGGCAGCGACACCAGTATCACGGATTTTAGTAATATCACGCTCACTCCAAAGCACAACTTCTCAAAGATTATGTTACACTGGAAAAAATGCGTTAACGAGCTCTACAATTTCTTATATCGCTTTCGGAAAAGTCTGAAACAAATATATATATATATATATATATATATACGGTTTTTTTTATGTCTTGGCTGATTTTTAACCAAACTGGCATTCACCTTAGAAACCATGCAAACCAGTTTAAGAGTAGCCTGTCTGGGTTTCGAATCCAGGCCTCCCGCATGCAAGGCAAAGGCTTTGCCACTAAGCCATCTTGCTCGATATATATATATATATATATATATATATATATATATAGCCCCTTACAGTTGCTACGGTTTGTAGATCTTGATAGTTCGGCAACTGACTGCCGGCATGTTCCTTATATGTTAGCGTCAATGTTCGTCATACCATATGAGGATCACACTGAACCCTGCTTTTACTAGAAGAGGCAGCTGACGCGTTCCTCTGATGTGGGACAATGTTTGCGTTCATTACATGGACGTCTTCTAATAATGGTATGCTAAATATCGTCTTTTCTGCCTGAGAGATCCGATTGTGATCCCTTTTGTCCTCTCTGCATCGATCCCCTTTCTTAATTATTTAGCTTGAACCCGTACTTAGTTAGTATTGAATGAAGATTATTATTTTTATTTGGTATTATTCGTTTCCCATAGATATAGAGGTATGCCCACCTCAAGTATATGTAGCGTTCCGTGTGGCGATTTAATGATAAACAATAAAGGCTTTCCGTATTAATGAGAAACGTGTTATTCCATTACTTTTTTGACATCTATTATCTCTTTAGACCGAATTTATTGTAGGGCTCTGTATAGTGGCTTGATTTAGATAATCATCAAATAAAAATATCTAATAGAGTTGAGCTTTATTTGCTTGCACAGTCAGGACGGTGACTCTAAACTATGTGGAGTAACCACATATTGTTACATCTTCATAAAAAATCTAGCAACCTGTTTGAGAGAAAATTAAGTTTCAAAACTGAATCGAATTCCACAAACTTTCCAAACCTGACAACTATATCTGCTCTAGTTAGCTGCCAGATCGGAAAAAGTTCAGTTCACCCCACGGCGGAGACACCGATATTGTCAAAACGAAATTTTAAATCTTAACGTAAAGCAACTTTTCAATAGTAGAAAACGTTATCATCGCTGAGTAATATCTATGTAGAGCGTTACCGCGACCTTATTCGCGAGATCAGCTTGTCCTGCCAAGTCCCTCTTAATCAGCTGCAGAAGTGGCTAGAAGCTTTTCAGTTGACGGACTTGGTGACCGTGGTAGAAGAACGCATGCTATAGAAATAGTTTGTGGATTCTCCTTCAACGATTCACACAGACCAAAAACGACTCTTATGTGTGCAAATTAATATTTAACAGTTTGATAAATTTGGAAAAGTTGCGGTGTCTTGTACGGACGTGTTCGGGTACAGTTTAGAGACGTTGATTGTTTGAGAAAAAATGTTATGGTTCTTGAATGCTTGCGATTTGTTATTTTAGTAAGCCAAGCCCCAAAATCTGTGTGCACCTATTGTAGCTCGAATGATACTAATATAACGATGTACGTTGAGCTTGAGTCTTTTAAGTCGGCTTACAGAAGACCACAAATCTGGACGGAGTGCTGCATGCTATTGTATTATTGGAAAAAAAAAGCGTCACTAAAATGGCCAGGATTGGCTAATAGAAAGCCTAAGGCTGCATGCTATGGAGGAAATATTACAACAAAACTAGTACCCTATATTTTGTTGCTATTCTAACGTTATATATAGTTGCTATGTATATATATATATA
This sequence comes from Dermanyssus gallinae, assembly GCA_003439945.1. Taxonomy (NCBI): domain Eukaryota; kingdom Metazoa; phylum Arthropoda; class Arachnida; order Mesostigmata; family Dermanyssidae; genus Dermanyssus; species Dermanyssus gallinae. The sequence continues at coordinate 26,437 of QVRM01005391.1, read as the reverse complement.
TATATATATATATATATATATATATAATGGTTTTCTATCTAAAAATAAGGCTGTGAATGAATAAAGATCGCCGTTTCCGTTTGGTCTAACACATTTATGTAGACAGACATACATGTATATTTATAGTATGCTTCGTTTAAGTATTAATTGAGGCTAGCGGTGAATTGTCGCTAGACGATTCATTGCATAGCGTGTCGACGGCAGCAGTAGAAATTAGAATACCGGGAGTTATGAATATAGGGTATGACATGAGCCGTCAGCTTGTATGGACATATACATCTGAGACTGATATGACTGATACAGCAGCAGCACAACACAATGACAAATGTCCAAAATTGACAAAAATTCGAAGCGAATCGTAAGCGACTGAGCTGCTCAGTAGCTTCGTCGAGATGCTGCAGAGCAGAGTCTGGCCGCCACAGGAAACGCCAAAACAAAAGCTAAAAAATCGTATCGCGTCTCGCTTGTAAAAGAGCTGTCCTTTTCGTTGCGTTGCATGTCGCCGTTCCCATCGCGAGTCGCCGAACAACACTGTTGTCGCACGACAGCGGGAACGCGATACGCAATGATACCGAAAGGAGTGTACCGTTATTGGTCGTTAGCAGCAATGTGCGTATACGCGTCGCATAATAAATTGACATATATAGTTCACTGGTCAAGTTTCACCGTTAACCTACGTGGCTGATAATATGAGCAAAAGCAATGAAACCTCCTTCGAGGACTCAACGTGCCCGACGACACGATTGAACGCTCTGCGGAAGATTCGTTTGCGCGCTGGTCGATATAAGATACGGTATAAGGAAGGAGAGATCACTGCGGAGCTGTGCTGTACGTACAAGGAGGTCATAAAAAATACACCATAGCCGTGTATTACACAACGTACGTAAGTGTGCGTCTCTGACAAGTGCACGCATGCTTGGTGCATCTTTGCGCATGTTGACGCGTCACTGTACTGCACGTGGCACTAGGCTATGGAGGGATTTAAGAGTAGGCGTTACCGCAGTAATTTATGAGTGCTGTGCGTCGAACATAGCTATGTGTGTGTATGAACACAAAGCGTGTCTGTATGCATAGGCTGCACAGATGCACAATTAGATTAGACTGATGAAATGTACTATGTACTGTAGTAGACAGTGAGGTTCTGTAATACAGGCACAATCGACTTTGCCATGAGCAGTCACCCTGCCTGGTTGCGCTGCTGCTGGTGCTGGCAGGGAGACCGTAATGCTGTTAGTTGGACGTTAAAGTACGCGTCGGCCAACGTTAGTCGTCGGAGCGCTACCGCCGTATTGGCAAAGAAGCAATAGATCGAATTCGTATCTATTTTGATTTCGTCGCCGTCGTCGGCGTCGCTGAGCCGTCGTTGGCTCCTCGTCAAGCACCTCATCATGATGACCCTGGACACAGGCAAAGATTTTTGCTACGGGTTCGCGCTTGCACTCGCTCGACTTTGACATGTAAATTATTATTGTTGTTGTCGTGCTACGTTTGTTGTAGCTGCCGCTGCGGCTACGGTTACGTAGGGGGGCCGTCATTCATTCATGCATCCATTGATTGACGATGCATTAAAATTGTCCGTTGTAGCGATGACTTCCAACATCGTCTGTTTTCGTCGTCAACTTTCGTCGGAAAAGTCCGAGTCAGTTCATCATCGTCGGCTAATTTTACAGTTTGATCGGGTTAGCCACCGGGTGGAGGAGAACGAAGGCTGTCTTCTTTGAAACAACGCCCCCCATCGCTCACGGTAATGCGTCGGTCGGTGGGTCGCTCGCTCGATCGGTAGATAGATATGGATGACGAAGTGGGTGACTCAATAACTGTTGAGTCTCTTCGTCTCCATTCTTAGCTGTAGTGGACGGGTAGTAGATAGATCGTAGCCTAGATGAAGTACAACGACGACGACAAAGACGACGCTGCTGAAAAGATATGTTGCAATGGTGCTCTGATTTGATTTGGTTTTACTTCAGGCTGGCAGGCTTGTCGGTGGCGGCGTCGGCTACAGCTGACGTCGGCTGATGATGGTCGGCCTTTGGGCCTTCGCGAGCGGCTTCACGGTGTTGATTGGCTTCGGACGACTTGTCGATCGTGGCAGCGTTGTTGTTTTCGTGGGTCGACGACTCTTTCGGTGCGCCGTCGGCTGGTAGAGACGGCTGCAGCGGGGGTAGCGGGAATGAGGTCGGAGACAACGGGCCTGACAACGGCGATGGCGGTGAAGACGAGGCTGGCGAGCACAGCTCGCTGCTGCTCGCGCTACTGACGCTGCCAGTGCCGCTGCTGCTGGTCGTCGCCGGGCTGGTGCGATTGCGCATCACCGGCGGATGGTAGTCGCGGACGCCACGTCGATGACGCTCGAAACACATGGCACAATAATAGCTGGAAGACATGAAACCACCACCGCAACCACAGCAACAACCACAACAGCATTAACAACAACAGCAACAACAACAACAACAGCAGCACCAAGCGCATGTCGGCCAATATTAGAGATAACTTGAGTTGTACCGCCGCGTCAAGAAGAACGCATCATCTCGGAAAAAAAAAAATATATATATATATATATATATATATATATATATAAATATATATATATATATATATATATATATATATATATACATATATAAATATATATATATATATATATATATATATATATATAATATATATCTATATATATATATATATATATATATATATCTATATATATATATATTTAAAATGACACTAATATTGATATTTGTTATGTTTTATCGAATATCGTCAATACGAGTATACATATGAAAACATATATAGCAATTATTTGTAAATGTAGTCACTAAAATGTTGTATTAATTAATAAACGATCGTGAACAACATATGATATAGATATACATATCTACATAGCATGTTGTAACTACTAATTATAATATATAAAAAAATAGTGTATATGCGGTGATACAATATGCCATTGTTGCAACGAAAGCGCTTTATGTATTTAAGTGTGCGCATTGCATCCACAAACGGCAAAAATCTAACGGCGAAAACTCGACCGCATTTTGTGCAATTGCTTGTCTTAGATTCGACTATCTATATCAGCAATATTGCTAGCAGCAGCAGAATATAGTATGCGCTTGGTACGCATGCAAATAAGATGTTGAAATGAGCTGCAAAAGGTTCAAACCTGAAACAATTTGGGTGGCGACAGAAGATAGGTGTCGAGCGCCTGCAGTCGGAGCAGATCCCGTCCTCAATGTAGGCATCTAACTGAATGGTTTTCGCGAAGCGCGGTGTCATAACATGCACGAATTCGGCCGCAACAGCTTTCCGGAATGACTCATTCGAAGCAAATGTAACCCTTGCAGAGCCGCTGGGATACCTGTCAGTTGATGAAAAGTTTATCAGTCAGTTTATATATATATATATATATATATATATATTAGATCATGATTATGCTCAACTTATTATTCTAAGCGCAGTGATACAAATAAAGTTCAAGTTCAAATGCGATCTCAAAGAGCATTATCTTGAAACTTTGGTATCTGGTTAAAAGTAACATAAGAATACAACCATGTTGCAATACATTGTAAATAGGTGAAAATGGCATATCTAAATTATACATTGTCATTCATAAAAGGGGCTCCGAACAAGCTATGTGCTGTTAATGGAGCTTGAAATTAACGTGTGCAATTATCTACAAGAAATGTCAACAAACAAACAAACAGTTGAAACAGTTGAAAGTTAGTAGGCTGGTTGAACACACACGAAACATGTGCGCGTCTGTTAAGCACACAACAAGTTGCGTAGTCATACCGCCGCCACCTTCCTACCTGTACTTATCGGTGTCGATTGCGACGTACAGAACAGGGCCAAACAGATTCGAGAGAATTTCCTGCAAGCCTTCTGCCGTAATTTCACCGTGGAGGGCACCAACGAACACCGTGTTCAGGCGGCGTCCGGCCGTGTCCGACGCCCCCTTCCTCCAGAAGGCTGTCGAATGCTGTTGTTGCTGGTGCTGCTGATGTTGCTGCTGTTGCTGCTGCTGCTGCTGCACGTGTTCAGAGCCCGCCACTGGTGACGTAGACAACACTGTTGGCTGTTTTGACGAGTCGGCACTTTTCTCGTTGCTGCTGCTGTCCGCGTCAGACGCTGACGCCGGCGAGGTATCCTCGCCGTTCGCCGCGGCCGATTCCGTCGAAGTGACTGGGGCCGCGGTCGGCGCGAGTGGCGAGTCGGCCAGCGACGTGGCGCTCGTTGCCACCGGCCCGGTGGCAGTCGTAGCAGCGTCTGTCATCGCGATCCATTCGCTGTCCTCGATCGCCCACGGGATGATCTGCGTCTTGCGCTCCTTGCGGTGCGACGACACCCGGTAGTAGTAGTAGCCTTCGGGGTTCTGCTTGTCGCACTCGGCGAGCAGCGCGTGCACCTGTCGTTCGTTGTCGAGAACGAGGTAGGCGTGGCCCTTGCCCTGCGGCGGCGACTGCACCGACACGAGGCCGAACTTGCCGAAGATCTCGCCGAGCATCTTCGGTTTGACGTCGTAGGGCAGGCCGCCGACGAACACCTTCGTCGCGTAGGTGGGCGCAGCCTGCGTCCGGAGCGCCAGTGTGCCCTCCCAGCTGAGGCTAGCCTCGCTGCGGTCGGCGAACGATCGGCGTGTCTTGGCCTCTTTTTCGATGGCCATCAGCGCCTCGTCGTAACTCGGCATAGCAGCGGCGGCGGCGGTGGCCCCGGGTCCAGCGCCAGCTCCAGCCATTGGTGGCAGTGGGCCGCCGGCCGACGGCCCGCCGTACTGGTGCGAGTACATCATTGTCGACGCCATCGCCGAGTAGGCCGAGGAAGGAGGATGAGGAAGCGCCGCATCGAACGGCCCGGACGACGGCAGGACGAAACGCGACGGCCAATCGTCGTCCCGGGCCGGGTCGGTGTTGTACGGCGAGCGTCCGATGCTCGACAAGATCGATCTTGGACGACCAGACATCGTGTGGACGCTACCGCCGTACCCGCCCGTTCCACCACCGTTGTCGCTCGGGTGTCCGAGGAACGGCGGAGGCGTGCCGACGGTCAGAGCGCCCGGAGTGCGACTCAGCGACTCAGCGGCTCGTCGCTGGCGTGGCGAGCTGTCCCACAGCTGTTCGCCGTTCGGCCGGGCGCCACTCTTCTCCAGCAGCATGTTGACAGCTCTCGTGATCCAGTCGAGCTGCTCCTGTTGCTTACGGTCCCGCTCGAGTAGATCGTTGAGAACGTACTCGTGCCGCTGCTGCTGCGTCATCGTCGGACGGTGCGGTCGGCCATCGCCAAACGAGCCGCCTGCAATGGTTTGTTGTGTCAAAATCAAAGTCAAAGGCTCGGCTTCGGGCGTTTTCGTTTATTGAAAGAGGAACAAAAGTACTCTCCAAAAAGATGATCGAACTAAGAAAATAAACGTTTGATTGCTTTTTAGTGAATTACATTTCTACGATATATATATATATTTATATATAGCCTTTTCTATGTACACTCTTAGTTTTGCCTAGTAACGGTAATAGTAATCCTCCCTCACCTCTATCCTTACGAGAAGCAGAGCAAAAGGACATGTATATATGTGTGTATATGGGGCCATGAGGTGTTTCGTGAGCGAGTATTCCGTCGACCGGGCGCACCGGGTCTAAAGCCCGACCTCGTAATAACAACACCTATCAAGGTCTGGGTTTTAGATGCCGAGGTTTGCGGACCGAATCGGGACCTGGCAAAAGCACGGCAAGACAAGATCGCCAAATATGACGTCGAGTTCCTAAGAGCGGCGCTCCCCTACCTGCAAAAACCTCGCAGATTCGGATCCATCACTATCTCTAGGAGTGGTGTATGGGACTCCAAATCTGCGAGGACGCTCTTGGGGCTCGGCGTCACGAAGAGGAATCTTATGGATCTCACCGTTTTAACTTTGCAAGGAACCTTGAGGATATATCGCTCGCACCGGGTCCATAAGAGCGGGGGCTACCATCAAGCAAGGACACGGACAACTGACTCTTAACTTCACGTGACACCTTTTTACCACCATTTTTATTAAGACGAGCACTGCCGAGTGTGCAAACGTATTGTAAATGATTAATAAATCATCACAATCATTTATATATATATATATATATATATATATAGAGAGAGAGAGAGAGAGAGAGAGAGAGAAAGAGTCAAATATTTTGGTAGAGTTGTACAGAAGGTCACTTGAACAGAGAGACGACTAGATGCACGGAGCTCGGCTAAGTAAGCCGGGTTGCCTAAAAGATCGGCAAGACAAGTTGCCGCCATCGTTCTGTCATTGATTGCATAGCGGCAGCAGCAGTACCACCAACCTGTAATTGTTTCCCAATGCGAGTATCCCGTAGTAGGCGAGCGTCGTGTGGTGGTGGTGGTGTCTTGCTGCGTCACGTATAGGCCACCTTCATCACCGCATCCAGCGTCGCCGATACTGCCGCTTTCGCGCGACCACGGAATACCGTGCAGGAAGGTGGGGTCTGTCGTCCACGGATTTCCTGTCTGCCTTCCTGTCGACGGCAGCAACGATGGTGGAGCTGGTGGCGGCAACAACGGCGGAGGTGGCGAATCGGTCCTGATGACCTCCGGGGACATTGAGTAGAGCCCGCCGGGAGCAGCAGACGCCGCCGCTGTGGATCCAGCACCAGGACCGTCAGGAGGGCCGATCTCGTAGCCATTGGCGAACACGTCATCGGACAGTTGGTCGGAATCGACCGGGTTCGTCATGACGTGACTCCAGGGCCCCGGCATGCCAAGCGTCATTCGCCACGGATGCGTCAACGTACTGTTTCGTGCGCCGACGCTGTTATTTCGGCTGCTGGCGTTGCTCTCGCTGCCCACACTGATGTTATCACCAATACTCAGACCGCTGCTACTGCTGCTGGTGCTACCATTACTTGATTTCTTGTTGTTGTTGCTGTTGTTGTTGTTGTTGTTGTTGTTGTGGCCGCCACTGTTGCCGTTGTTGTTGGACCTGTGGTTGTTGTTGTTGTTGGTTTTGTTTGTGCCGCTTTTTTTGCTATTGTTGCCATTGCGATGACTTTTGTTCCTGTCTACGTCGTTGTTGTTGTTGTTACAGTTATTGTTGTTGCTGTCCTGCCAAATCGAGCGGATCGATGCGAAATTGATCGGCCATGCCTCCCCGTGCATGTCCATGACGAGAGTCTTTCGAGAATCCTTGAAACGTGCACCGGGAAAAGGAAATACATTTACATTTAGGGAATATATATATATATATATATATATATATATATATATATATATATATATATATATATATTTACATATATAGACAAAAAAATAAAACATTTATGTTTTATATTGTTTATATGAACGAAATATGTATTGCTTTATACAAAATTACATCGTGGCGTAATTGACTCTCCCATAGTATCTTTTTTTATTTTTATATGGGAGGTCTTGGTAATGCTTGATGCACGTGCGTCGCCGAAAGCAAGCACCGAGTGTTAATTTGGGGTTCGCAAACAAAAAACACTAATCCCATACTTTTCACCACTCTCTTCTCAGGCTCGGAATTGTATGGCATTGCCTTGAAAGAAGGTATTTGTCATCAGAAATCTGCCCGCACAATACGCATTAGCGTTTCTCGTTGCAAATCTCGTTAAGCTACTCTTGAACATGGACCGAATATATATATATATATATATATATATATATATATATATCCGTGTGCGGGAGATCCAGTTCAACGAGGTTTGCGAGAACTAAAACTGAATTTAGTCCAAAGTTGTGCGGACTTTATATATATATATGTACATATAAACGCCAACGCATTGCGTGAATACACGAGGTGTTCGTGATGTGATCATGGACTTACGAGGCTAAACTTTGTGGCACTCGAGCACGCCGGCACGCGATGAGTTGACAAGATTGGACGCCGCCACCGCCGCTGTTGCTTGCCTTGCTCGCCGTCCCGATCCCGATCCCGGTCCCGGTTGGTCAGCGTTGCCAAATCTTCGCCTGCCGATTTTGGTTCGCCGAGAGACAGCTCGACCGCAACTCGAAAGGTCGAAGTGGCCAAATCGTAGTGACGCCGTCGAATTATAGTCTCGTCATCGTCTACGAGACCAGAAAGCGGCAGCAGCAGCAGCAGCAGCGAACGAGAGGCAGCAAACGACCGAACGAGGAGAAAAGCCGCACCGTTCACATTGACGCATGAACGATCGTCAACCTACGAGCAGAGCAAGTTGGTTTGTAGGCAAGCTCGGTACGTGCATGATGACGTGCACAAATACTGCACATAAGCGTATGTAGGTATGCAAGTATATATAAATATATGTATGAATACTATCTATCTTTTATATATGTATATATATAACCACTAGTTTGAAAGATGAATATAAAAACCGTATACATATGTACATCTGTATAAACGTACACATGAATCTATACTTGCGTGCACTATGCACGTACCCTAGTAGTTTGGCAGACAGCTAAGCTCGGTACGTGCATGGATGCACCCGAAAGCACATGACTATGTGGGTATGTAGGTATGTACGGTCGCGTATATATATATATATATATATGTATATACATATCTTTCCGGCCGATATGCCGTTATACTATATAGTCGATAGACCGGAAAGACATACATATTTTATATATATATATATATATATATATATGTCTTTGCGGCCTATCGACTATATAGTATCTAGTCGATAAGGCCGGAAAGACGCAGAGAAGACAGCGCGCAAGATAGAGAACTAAAGCAAAATAAATTATTACTACCACGATGGGATTGTGTGCAATGGCCCGCCACATTTGAAAGAACAATCAAAGGACCCACTGCGCAAATCCAGACGTACGTGGTATACACGCTAAGCGTTGTGGCACAACTTTGACCTCTTGAAGTCAGGTGTCGTTAATGACCAGTTTTTGTGTCGGCGTTAGCGTGGTTGTACGGTGATTTTGCACTCGCAATGTTCCTGGCCTACTTTGCAGCATACAATATGGAACACAACAGGCGTGTAGATTTGCTGGGTACATGCGCCCCGCCAGGCCAGCGTCACCATGTTGATGCACGAGGGAGGCCAGCACATACAAACGTCAGAATACACGTCTGTAGAACACCATACCAGATATATCGAAATGCATTGCACGGCGTTTGCGCTTGTGGTGCAAAAAGGTAAACTATCGTTTCAGAAAGACACCGAAGTACTTAGGAGAATGTTAACAGTAGAATAAGTAGAACAAGCTAGGCCCTAGAATAAAAAGCTGAATGCCTTCAGTTAGGTAGATGACGAAACATATGAAAGGTATGTGGGCAAAAACGATACAAGGTGATTTGGTGATATTTTGTTTGATTGTTTTGTTTAATTTATTACGGCTTTATATAATGCAGTCGTTTAGGCAATTTATGATTTGAAGTATAGTCCTGAGTTTACTGAATGCTTTGTTGCGTGTGCGCTAGAGCAATTCTAAAGATGTTGAATCAAATTTTGCAGTTGCAACTGGACGGTGGTACCTCGGTTGCTTACATGCAACTGACAGGTCACTGCATTCTTACATGAAACTAGAATATTACATAAGATAAAATGATATAAGTAAATATGGTTAAGACCCGATGGTCTCAGTAGACACACGTTTATATATATATGCACATATAAATATGTAATTGCATCATATTAATTCTACAGAACCTTGTACCCATCCAATGTAATATCTGTAACGTCTCTAAGTCTCCAGCTTGTCAATGCTTTGTTTTAGTGACGGGTTTCGCTTTTGGTTCCGGTTCTTTTAGGTATCAGCAATCCGGATTCCATCTTCGACACCGTGGTCGCTCGGCTTCGTTGCCCATCTGCGAGCATCACCTCCCCGGCAGCTTATGCACTCGGTTTTAATCGGAGTGCGTTGGTCAGCAGTATGTGCAGTGTAAACAGCAGCGGCATCGTGATCTTCACGAACTAGTGCCAAAAATGGTTTATATTGTCAATTTTGTATATTGTCTCTTCATACATATTGTTTATTTTGCAATAACATTGCATTTCAAGATGTTACATGATTACAATACAGTACATTATATACAATTTTAACACTTCAGTGACCGTCCCACTGGGCGAAAAAGTGGAAAGACCGCCGATGCGTCTGGCAGCTCGCTACGTGGTATGTAGCGCATATCTGCGAGCAGAACCGGCAACGACATTGATCGCTAATTTGGTGAAATCCCTGGGTCGAACATACCAAGTGATGATAGCCATGCACAATGTTCCTTGTGTACACGTGCCGGCTAGTGCATACCATTACATCCCAAAGCCTCTTGGCGAGGTACACATCCAACTGCGCTACCTCTGCCGAGGCCTCGATCTTAATCCCCTGCCACTCTAACAAAAATTGCTGAAATGGTCCTGTAATAAGTGACCTAAGCCTGACTCTGATTGTTTCCACTGCCGGCCCGTAACCTGCTAACAGGTACACGAAGCGGCTTCTTGCCGTCCGCGGTAAGCAAAAAACTCGCTTCATATAGATTGTGAAACATCTCTCGAGCTGCTCAAAATTTGCCGCCGAAAGATGGCCCTGCCATAACTGTACCTCAAAATTGGCACAATTTTAGGCTTAAAAAGACGCACGGCCGCACTCAAAGACCGTCGTCGAGAGTCTCTCACCTCTGTGTGAACAGAGGCAATAGCCGCCCGACAACTGTCGCCGATGTGCTGGAAAAAGGTCGTTTCGGTATAGTGCAGTCTCAAACCCAAATACGGAAAGGAGTTGACAAACTCCAGCGGTTGGTCACGACAGGGTATTACGTCTGCGGCAGCCAATCGATCCCCACGGGAAAACTTCATGGCTTTCGTTTTTGGCGACTTTATTTGCAGGCCCTTACGATGAAGGTAACTTTCTACGTCGCCGACAATTCGACGAATGGCATTTATATTGTCCTTGTCAGGTGCTACGTTACCTATTCGTACCTGTGTTGGCTACGCCAGCATCGCTGCTTAAAGAACAGGGCCAAATTATATAACAGAACGTTATTCTCAGAGCGCTAATAATTTCTGGAATAACTTATAAGCTATGTGAGTCAGCTCCTTACGAACTGAGTAAAGCCAATCATTTGGAGTGCATGCGAGTCTGTATGTTTCTCCACAATTGTCACCGCCAAGCTTTGTTCTTGGATTCATTGCTAATTTGTGACGAAAAATTAGTCATCTACGAGAGTGTAAGCTAGCAAAGATTTTGACCCGAGGGCGCAGGCAGTTCCCAAAGTCAACCCAAGAGCAACGTCCATTTAAATAAGGTGATGTTGTGTTGTTGGTGCGATATCACATGAATCGTTCACATTGAACTTTTAAGAAGGAACCTAAGATTATCCTCATGGAAATATATTGCCAACAACTCCAAGGAGTTCAAGAAAATGTAAAGTAAACGCGTTCGTGAGCACCAGTCTTACAAATATACGAATATATGCTTTCTGACAAAAACGTTTCCA
>QVRM01005391.1:7500-10000 GCA_003439945.1 Dermanyssus gallinae | reverse complement strand
AACCTGTGACTTCAAAGTTATACAAGTAAAGTAATATTTATATATAACTTTACTTGTATAACTTTGAAGTCATCCTTGAAAATATTTGTCAATGTATGAAACAACATACCATTGTAATTGTGTATACAATAAATAAATGACCTTGTTAAAAAAAGTCACAGGTTCTCTACCCAGTATATATATAAGTTACTTATTTATTCATTTTGGTGCGGGATATGTATTTCGAACTGCACTGCGTAAGGTACCGCCATTCGGGATATTCCGTACCACTGACCATATGGTGCTTGGGACTGCAATCACGTATCCATGCTGCCTCGTCTCAAATATGGTCGCGTAAGTATGTCTGTGTGTATATAAATATATGAGTATGTATGTGCATATATATATATAGAAGTAGCCGCGTTGCCAAGACAACGCACGGCGCCCGTTATCACCTGGGAGACGTAAAATAAATGTTCAACCACATGTCAACTGCTGAACGAGCGTACTTACCAGCTTGATCACAAAGCGCTCGAAGCATACAAGCAACACAAAAAAGACAAAACTGGAACTTTGTAATTCAAAATTTTATAGACGGAATCGCTTTTCTTAGCAATAAATGGAAGAAAGATACCGGTGTTTCCGGATATTGTGCCATTCACCGTAAAAAAAATAGGGTCCACTGATTCCTTTGGACTGGAAGCTACATCAGACTGCCACATAAAACACATGCAACGGCTTCTAGTGAGGGTTTTGATTTGCTTAGATGCGACAGTTTTATTTATTTACACTTCCATTCAGGTAGAAAAGGGCCTCGTTAAAAAAAGTAAATGTTTCTCAAAAAAATCGCGAGAGATTTTAGGGGATGCTTATATTTTTTTTTAGAAAAAGAGAATCTGATGTTTTTTGGATAAAATGTCTTATATACTCGGGTGTCATTGTAAAATTAATGTAGTAATCTTAATTTAGAAAAATCTATATATCTTGAACCCAACCTCAAGTTCGACGGTTCCAGCCAAATTTTCTTTACGTCAAAATTTCATTGTTTTTGTTTTATTTATATTTACTTTTAACGTATTCCGGCCGACGTAAAGCTGCAAGGTCGCAACGGACTGCTGCAACTGGAACCAGATGCGAGAGTATAGCAGCAAAGAATTTGCATACATAAGAACATCTACCTGCGAGTACCGACCCCGTATCTCTTCAGGAAGGTCGCCAGCAACGAAAATAGCCGAAGACTAAGATTATCACCCCGGGTAGGTAAGCGCACTTATATATTAGTATGCTTTTGGTCTCTTTGCGGATAACCGGTTTTCAGTATAAGGCACATACGTGCCATTTTCCAAGGCTTTAAAAATTCCTCCTGTACACAAGAAAGTTATGACCTGTACCTTGCACATATATATATATATATATATATATATATATACAAAGTATCGGCCAGAATTGTCTTATCCATGATAGGAGTATCGAGAATCACAACGAGCTTTACATAGAGTAATTACGAATAGCAAAATACATCACTGTAACTCATTGTGTGAGGAGGTCGAATAAAACCCTTGTGCAAAGAGTGCAAGATAGTGCCACTCCTAGTCGAAGTATATACGGGGGGCTATCCTGGGAATACTGGAAACAGTATGGGATGTAGACACCACAAGCACTGCACCTGGATTGCCTCAATACCTATTAGTCATTCGTTGGGCGACGAACAGCTGTTGTAGACATCCCCATCAGACTGGCAAGTTAGTTATTTATTAGCATGAAAGTCACGCAACGGCAAACGGGTACGGCATTGAAGGAAAATTGTTCACAAGTTCCACAATTAATGTATGGGCTCCAAAACAATTATTAATGCCACGAGTTAATGACTACTCCCATGGCCCTTCTCTTAGAGGGAATGTATTTTTTCTAGGCCTTAAAACTCCGAAACAGGACCAAACACAAAATGCACAAATCCATCGTGTCAAGAGACTTTCTAGATTTTTTCTAAGTTTTTTTTTATTACAATCTACCAGAATATTCTAGTTTTATTTAAAACTTAAGCGCATACAATTTAAGCAACTGCTACTGTACACTACTATTCTTTATGCTGCTCTTGAAGGATTTAAATTATGTATGGATAGCTGCCTCGACTATTAATATTCTTATAGAAAACAATTGCCTTAGATGTTTGTTTTTTTGCGCCATAGCAAGGTGATTCAAATAGAAACCTTTTTCTTAGATGTTTTTTTTTACATTTAAACGACATTGGGTGTGCATTGTTGAGCTATAGACAAATTTTAGTACTACTAATAGCGTGCATTTTTAAACTGATAGAATCGATCTAAAGCGTGTCCTCTCTTATGCAAGTGACTTCTATTTCTCTATTTCATTCTGCGGAAATCAAATGTTGTCCAATGCAGCCTTTACTCGCTTAACTTATCGGTCATCATCGATCTTACGATAGATGCTGAGTTTTTTTCTCGAGACCCGCCTACTGGTGGCGTGTATGGTATCTTTTCCGTAGGCATAGCTTTCGAAC
>QVRM01005391.1:0-2500 GCA_003439945.1 Dermanyssus gallinae | reverse complement strand
TAGCATGAAAAACGAGTGTCTTAGATGTTTTACAAAATGTAATTTGTAGTTTTAATACACATACAGGTATACCTGTATAATGCAGGTATTTTGAAGTCCAGCGAATGTCCCCGTCAAGCGAGATTACCCGTCTAGAGCGCTTCATTCTCAGAAGCTCAATTGTCTCGCCGGCTGTGTTGCTTGTGGCACCATCTCATTAAAAAGATCAAACGCATCGATGTTGTCCAAATTCAGCCAAAGATAATTAAGGACGAGAAGTCATGCCAGAATGGCTTTTCTTCTGCCATATTCAACAGTTAAGAAAGTGCTTCGTTGAAAGTGAAAATGTTTGTTGCAAAATCTGCATCACGCTGCATCATCTTGGAAACCCAGGTTGCAAAGTTTAGCCGCTCCTGATATTTCGTAGGATTGAGCTTTCGCTTCGGCTGAATCTATTATAATATAAACACATCGCTAGAGCCGACCTCAAAAACAATCGACTCAGGTGTGCGAAAAACCCATTTGTTAAGCACGTCGACGAACCGGTCTTTCCGGATATTGTGTCATTCACCGGTAGAAAAATAGGGTCCATTGATTTCTTTGGACTGAAAGCCGCATCAGACTGTCACATAAAACACATGCAACGGTTTCTAGTGAGAGTTTTGATTTGTTCAGATACGACAGTTGTATTTATTTATACTTCCTATCAGATAGAAAAGGGCCTGTTCTGCACAAAAATCGCGAGAGAGTTTAACGAATGCTTAAATATATATTGTTAAAGAAAAAATCGGATATTTTTTGTTGGTAAAATGTGTAGTATACACTAGGTGTCGTTGTTAAATTAATGTAGTAATCTTAATTTAGAAAAACCTGTATATCTTGAACCCAACCTCAAGTTCGACGGTTCCAGCCAATTTTTCTCGACGTCAAAATTTCATTGCTTTTGTTTTATTTATATTTACTTCCAACGTGTTCCGGTCGACGTAAAGCTGCAAGGTCGCAATGGTCTGCTGCAACTGGAACCAGATGCGAGAGTATAGCTGCAAATAATTTGCATACATAAGAACATCTACCTGCGAGTGCCGACCCCGTACCTCTTCAGAAAGGTCGCTAGCAACAAAAATGGCAGAAGACTAAGATTATCACCCCGGGTAGGTAAGCGCTCTTATAGGCTAGTATGCTTTTGGTCTCTTTGCGGTTAACTGGTTTTATATATATACAGTATAAGGCACAAACGTGCCATTTTCCAAGCCTTCAAAAAATTCCTCCCGTAGACAAGAAAGTTATGACCTGTACTTTGCACACACACACATATATATATATATATATATATATACAGGTAGTTCAATAAGTTCTTAGAATGAGCTTTTTAGAATTCGAATTTTGGCGCGCTTCCACCGCTATTAGGAACTGCAACTTTTCGACTGCTAGCACTCAAAATATTATGGTGATTGGCCGTTGCGATTTCGTTTGATAGCTTTTCCCGTGCAACGTATCGGCGTGATTTTTAAATATGAAGAAAAAAGAGTTTCGAGTGGTTATCAAGCATTTTTATTTCAAAGGTGGAATGCGACCCAAGTAAAAATTGGGTTGGACGAGACGTACGGTGACTCTGCGCCATGTTTTGCCACTGTTTCCAACTGGATTAATGTGTTAAAAAGAAGTCGCAGGAGCACCGATAATGAACTACGTCCAGGAGGCCAAAAAACGGCAACTGATGAGGAAAACATAGAGAAAGTGCGAAACATCGTTGGCACAGATAAGCGAATGAACATTAAGGAGATAGCGGAGGCATTAGGAATTATTTTAGGTAGTGTGCATTTATCCTATACGAAAACTTGAAGATGAAGAGCTCAGAGAAAAAATGGCTGCCGCATTTGCTCAACCAAGGCCAAAAAACGCGCCTGTTTTCGCTTCACAGCGAATTTGGCCAAGATGTCGAACAATCCGTCGGATTTTTGGCGCAGATTCATGACCGTCGATGAAAGCTGGGTCCATCACTACACTCCCGAGACCCAAGAAGCATCTTGCCAATGGTGTGCACCTGGTGAAAGACCTCCGAAGAGGGTGAGGACACGGCATTGACCAGAAAGGTGATGGCTACAGTTTTTTAAGACCAACGTAGAATAATGCTGGTCGACTACCTTGAGAGCGGTACAACGATCACAGGAGAATATTATGCAAGACTGTTGGACTGCCTTTAGCAAGCACTCATCGTGAACGGCCCGCTTTGCAGAAGAAGGTTGTCCTGTTTCACCAGGACAATGCTCCTGCACACAGTCCCGGCAAGCATCGCAAACTGGCCCAACTGAGGTTCGAACTTATTGAACAACCTTCCTATTCTCCAGACCTGGCCCCCTCTGATTATTCCTCTTCAAACATTTTGAAGAATAGTCTCGGTGGAAAGCGTTTTTCCAGCAATGAAGAGGTTAAGGCTGCTGTCAATGCCTATTTCAGTCTAAAGACGCGGAATTCTACTTAAAAGGTATAAAAGCTCTAAAATCTTGGTGGGAAAAGTGTA
>QVRM01005390.1:0-51756 GCA_003439945.1 Dermanyssus gallinae | reverse complement strand
ATACGGAGAAGAGCTACCTTGGACCGACAAGCAACGATTTATCGTGTGTGGGGTACCAAAAATGTTCTCAGAAGGCCGAGAAGATGTGAACGACGAAGAGCGTGCCGGACGCCCGAGCACTTCAACAACAGACGAAAAAAATTAATGAAGTGGAGAAAAATGGTATTGGCCAATCGTCGAATCACCGTTAGAGAAGTTGCTGAGGACCTAAACATATCGATTGGCTCGTGCCATTCGATTTTTATCAATGATTTGGGCATGAGACGGGTCGCCGCGAAATTCGTACCAAAATTGCTCAATTGCGACCAAAAACAGCATCGCATGAACATTGCTAATGAGATGTTGGACTCTGTCCGCGACGACCCCAAATTTGCTCCAGAGGGTCATAAACTGGTGACGAATCGTGGGTTTTGGTTATGACGTGGAAACCAAAGCTCAATCATCTCAATGGAAGCTGCCGCACGAACCAAGACCGAAAAAAGCGCGCCAAGTTCGGTCGAATGTGAAAGTTTTGCTGACAGTTTTCTTCGATTGCAGGGGCGTGGTGCATCATGAGTTCTTGCCACAGGGTAGAACGGTCAATAAGGAATATTACCTGCAAGTTATGCGCAATTTGCGCGAAGCAATCCGCCAGAAACGCCCGGATTTGTGGAAGAACAAAAAATTGGCTTTTGCACCACGATAACGCCCCTGCTCACACATTCGTTGCTTGTGCCGCGAGTTTTTGGCCAAAAACAAACACACTAATGATGCCGCAGCCACCGTATTTCCCCAGATCTGGCCCCCTGTGACTTTTTCTTGTTCCCTAAACTGAAGAGGCCCATGAAAGGACGACGTTACGCTACGCTTGACGAGATAAAGACGGCATCGAAGGAGGAGCTGAACAAGATAAAAAAAAATGGTTTTTTGAAGTGCTTCGAAGATTGGAAAAACCGTTGGCACAAGTGTATAATATCTCATGGGGATTACTTTGAAGGGGACAAAATAGATATTCATGAATAAATGAATAATTTTTGAAAACACAAAAGTGGAAGTGGCCCGAAACGTTGGTGCGAGTCGCAGTACCGTCCACAGTGTGCTAGGGGTTGAACGACTACATCCGTACCGACGGGCAGCAAGTTCAAGCTTTGGAGAATCCAGATTACGAGTGACGGGTTGACTATAATATTGTAGCTGGTTTCTGCGGCAAGTAGAAGCAAGCAATGCAGAGTTCTCTGACCTTGTGCTTTCACGGATGAAGCTGCGTTACACAAGGTGGTATGTTTGATAGGCACAACACTCATTGTAGTGCCTAGCGAGAACCCTCGCAAACGATTTACCAGGGTGATGTCAAAGTCGTTTGTGGTCCGTGACAGTAGTGGGCTGGCATGAGAACAACTACCTCATAGGGCCACACATACTTTCTAACAGGTTGAATGGAGAAAGCATACCATACACTTCCTGAGTGAAACATTACCAGGACTGTTGGAAAGCCGTTTAGAAAGGTATTCGCGAGAGACGTGGTTTCAGCACGACGTAGCGCCGCCGCGCTTGACCTTCACGATTGCTTGACCACGGGGAATTGCCTGATTTAAATTTCCTTGTGTTTTTTTTTCTTTTAGGGTCACCTAAAAGCTCTCGTCTACAAAAGTTCCGTCAAGAGCTGGTTGTCCAGATCACGTCTGCTGCTGAGGCCGTTCGAGCAATGCCTAGTACATTCCAATATCTCTAGCAAAATCTGCACTCCATTTTGACATGCCCTATGGAAAGTCTCAATTACTCCGCAACTACAATCGGATCGCCATAGGTCTGGTACCAAATGTTAGTCATAAAATGCGCATTTGAATCGCAGTTAGGTGTGTTGTTTTAAGTGCTGTAGATGGTCGTAGAATTCGAATTTTGAGGTATTAGACGTAATTGCTAATAAAATAATTCATTTTTTGTAAATTCTCTTGGAACGACCATGTCGTTTCTTCTAGCCTGCGTTGTATGTTGTTGTCATAAGAAGCAGAAATTTCTCACTAATGCGACGGCGTGGTTGATTGTCTTGTTATAGCACAACTGGTGCGCCTATGTCGGCCAACACACACTTCGAAACAAGACTTTTCAGAAACCATAATTTGTTGGAAATGCATACATATGGTGCAATACTTAAATGACGATGATAATTCGTTGGAAAAATATTGTTTTAACGAGCTCAACAATTTCCCATAAACATTTTTCAAACTTTCCGAACGCCTTATATATATATATATATATATATATATATAGACGTGTTGACTTCTTTCCTATTTTTACGTCGACGGACTTGATAACCCAGTTGGTTGGCTTTTGAGTGAGCTGAATAGTACAGCTCATACGACACCTAGCTTTAGTAGTAGCCGTAGCACTAGCAGTAAGGATCGATTTCGTCTTGTTAACGACTCGACTAGCTTATCTATAAACACGTTTTTCCCCGTCATTCGTCTTTTTGAGTCCCTATGTGCCTCCGATCCTCCCTCCATCGGAGGCTGGGCAATAGGCGGTGGTATCGTTTCATGAAGTTCAACCTCACGCCGAACAAGTTCCCTCGTTTATGCTCCACGTAGATTTATATATATGAATATATATATAGATAATATTGTGATGATTTATTAATCATTTACAATACGTTTGCACACTCGGCAGTGCTCGCCTTAATGAAAATGGTGGTAAAAAGGTGTCACGTGAGGTTAAGAATCAGCTGCCCGTGTCCTTGCTTGATGGTAGCCCCCGCTCTTATGAACCCGGTGCGAGCGGTAGATCCTCAAGGTTCCTTGCAACGTTAAAACGGTAAGATCCATAAGATTCCTCTTCGTGACGCCGAGCCCTACGAGCGTCCTCGCAGATTCGGAGTCCCATACACCACTCATAGAGATAGTGATGGATCCGAATCTGCGAGGTTTTTGCGAGTCGGGGAGCGCCGCCCTTAGGAACTCGACGTCATATTTGGTGATCTTGTCCTGCCGCGCTTTTGCCAGGTCCCGGTTCGAGCCGCAAACCTCGGCATCTAAAACCCAGACCTCGGTAAGTGTCGTTATTACGAGATCGGGCTTTAGACCCGGTGCGCCCGGTCGACGGAATACTCGCTCACGAACCACCTCAGGACCCCTCTCGCGGAGAAGACGCGCCACGCGATCACAGACGTCGTCATGTCTCTTTATAGTTTGTTTGTGTGTTGTATCGCACATCTAAGCGACATGAGCCAACATCTCAGGCGCATGACACCCGTGTCTACAACGTTTGTTGTAGCCCGGGCGTCCCCTGGCCAATCTGGCACGCGTTGGTAGTGCAGTTGATCCTGAATTTTAGTAGGTTTAAATACTCCTTACCAGATAGGTAGGGCATACCCTTAATCCAGAAATGTACGAAAGGCGTTTCGTGTGCTTTTTTAAAATGTGCCCATCGAACGTGTTGTGTAGTTGTTGAGACCAGTAATCGGTCTCTTGTGTAGCGGTCTCAATGGAGGTTCCCAAGCGCTCGCAAAGAAGTCTTGTTTTTGCAAGGTCTTTTTTGAAGTGCTCGGTGGTTCATTGGACCCCCAAGGTGCGTGGAGTGTTGTAATGCTGTGAGGCGGGAGAGGCGGAGTCTGGGGATGAATGTTTGGAGGCAGGATGTCCAGACCGCCGTGTGCGTGTTACAGGTAGGTGTTCGGCACCGAGTTTTCGAGCTTAAGCCATTTCGACTTAACAACCTTTCTGATCTCTTTATCTAGGTCGCTAAGGAGTGCGTAAGATGGTCTGGGACCGGAAACCAGCTTATATAGGAGGCGGGGAATGAGAAAGTCTTTCAAAAATATGAGTCTTTGGTAGGGTTTAAGGGGAGCTATCGTGAGTCAGTTGAGTAAATTAAGGAGTATATCCTTGTTGGAGTCAATTCTGCCATTGCTGTCAAAGTCGACGCCAAGATATCTCCATCGATCGCTCATACCTTTAGCTGGCAATTGCCGATCTCCAACGTTAAATTCTGGTACGGTGTTAATAAAACCTTTACCTTCCTTCCTATTAAATAGGTGGGAGATAGTAAAACTTTTATTAGTATTAATTTCAAGGCCTTGGGATTTCAAAAGGGGGGGCCGCATTAAGGAGTGGAGGCTAGGAGGATGAGATCATCCGCAAAGGCTAAGCCCATAAGGCGGAAGTCATCAGTAAGTTGGTACCCGATATTAGTTTTGTCTAATTTTGAAAGAATGTCGTCGAGAACTAGATTAAATAAAAGGGGGGACAGAGGATCTCCCTGCCTAACACCCCTAGTTGGCCGAAATGTGCGACATTCTTGTCCAAATTCTATGAGAGTTTTAGATAAGAGGTACAAGCGTTCGATATAATTAATGAATACCTCCGGGTATCCGCGAGTCCGGAGAGACCACAGGACGGAGTCATGACTCACCATGTCGAACGCCTTACGGAGGTCGATTGAGGCGAGTCTGAGCTCACGTCCTGCAAACTTGGCATCGTTAAGGATACCATCCAAAACCGCAAGATTCTCGAAGGTACCATTATAGGGGAGAAACGCTCGCTGGATTGGGGGAAGCTTAATAGAGTTCTGGAGGCGTCTAGAGAGAATTTTGTTAAGCGTTCGTTGTAAGTATGAACTAATAGATAGGGGTCGCAGATCGCTTGGGGATGTGGCATTGTTAATTTTAGGGATGAACGCTAAGCGAGCAGTTTCATGGGCTGAGGCAATATCGCTAATTATGTCGTATGCTAAAAATACAACAGACTACTTCTAACGGGAGTTTACGGAGGGACGAAAGACAAATCCCGTCCAAGCCTAGTGCTTTAGAAGGTCCGCGGAGAGCTACGTGGGTTTTCTTTAGGGAGATAGGGAGGGAAACCTCAAAGAGATCAGAGTTAGGAGTGTATACGGGGCAAGGGAGTGGTTCAGGGGGTGGTTGTGTCATCGTGTTGGCCCAGTGTTCTACAACTTCGGTGGCCTGCATGTTGTGTATGGTGTGTTTGCCGTCCAGCACCTCATGAGCGCATTTGGATCGGTTTTGGCTAAAAAGTTTTTGAGTGGTTGCGTAGTCTTGACGTCGCTTTTGCCTTTTAGATACTCGCGCTTCAGTGGAAGGAGTTTCTCTAAAGGCACGACGTCAGACAGTGTGTGCAAAAAGTTTGTTCAGAAAGTCGTTTAAGGCGATAGTGTGGTCCTCACCTGAGCAAACTATATTTGACAGATGAGTAAGGTCTGTTGAAATTATGTTGCGTTTGGGAAATGTGTTTGTGAGGGCTTGTATTTTGGATATAATAATATCTTTTTGGGATGGATTATAGGGGCCATCTGATTTAGAGTATCGAGGCCGACTAGCCCCAGGAAGCTCAGATCCGTCAGGGTTGGAATCCAGGTGAGACCTCTTTTTACGGAGGTCCTCTACCAGATCCTTATGCGCCTGAGAATTACGTTGGCCTCTAATCGCCCCAGGTGTGCGTGAGTTAAAATTAGTAGCTAAAAGGTGGTCAATTTCTCTAGGTGTTTTGTTATTATTATCTAATATAAAATCTGCTTCTAATGTTGCTAAAAGTTCACGGTCTTGTGGGTTCCATCTGGCCTTCTTAGAGGGGGGGGGGCTAAAATGTTCTCATTATATTCGTCCGGATGGGCACGACGACGGTGTAAATTAAGACCTGATTTATAATTAAAAGCCTTTAAGCAAGTACTAGATGGACATTTACAATTTGGCTGGGAGACGCGTGAAGTACTAGGGGGGTTAAAATTATTATTAGAAGCAGCAGTGTCATTTTGTGAGGAACTTAAATCAAATTATTAGTCTGTGATCGGTTAGGAGTTGGGGAGGTGGCCCGAACTTCTCGTTGATTGTGAGTCAATCTAATGTGGCTCGCGAGGCCCACGCCAGATTTGCATACTCGCCCGCAAGTCTGGCAGCTGAGTCTTCCGGCGGTGTTGCTGCCGTCACGTGATGCCATCGTTGTCTTGATCCACAGCGGTGGTAAGATTTCTTTAAAAGTTTCGTACGTGAACGATGGCGCGATTTTACGCAGATGTTGTTGTTAAAATCGATAAAATGAAGCGGTCTTTAGACCATCATTCTGTTGGTCTCTACCCAGGGAGCACTATGTCATATTTCGTCACGCACTGTATTTATGCAAAATAGCGTCGAAAGTAGAAGTTAAAAATTGCACATTAATATGTACAATAGTAGTGTCGGTTTAAGATATATATTTGTGGTAATTAGATGGAAGACTAGCATCAGACAGATTAATTGCTGTCTCTTCGATTCAGTGGAATTGAAGCATCTATCACAAGTATATAGTAGGTATGTAGGTAGTCAATTAAAACATATAGTGGTTTAAAAACACGACATGGCTGCCCAATATATCGTTGCTTATTGTATTCTCTACGCTGTGTTCGATTTTAGAGTTCAAAACAAAGCGTATCGATACACCACTATATGTATGCACTGTCTGGGTTTTGTAGCCAGTGCATACACTATACCTATATAGAAGTTAGGATTAGTGAACTATAATTAGGGCCGCTATATTTCACTAAAACAACTATATAGGTCGACTCACCTTACCTAAATCTAAAAACCGGCACAATCACTTCCTACTTCAAAACGCTAAAATGAACTTAAGACAGGCCTTTGCAATGCAAGTGAACGTACTGCTAACCTATCTAACACAGTGACGCGGCGAGTTATAACAATTTTGCATCTTTTAAATGCAAAATGGAACTGTTTGATGGTGTTGGATCTCACAGTTCGGTCACACTGTAGTCACGATGGTCTGTGACAAAACGTACCTACTCAGCTGTTGAAGCCGGCTGGTGCACTGTGCAAGCCTCCCGCTCAAAATGCGCCTAGAAAGTAAGTTTATCTGAGTTTTAAAGGGTAACGTTTTGTCACAGACCATAGTAGTGACTACCGTGACGAACTGTTGAGATCCCACACGCAAACAGTTCCATTTTGCATTTATATATATATATATATTATTATATATATAGATCTAACGTCTAGAATGAAGATTGGCTCATTCTATTCACTTTACAGTGGTCTGCGCCTGATAGTTTCAGCCTCGTAGCGACTCGGCGTACTCGTATACGGCCGTTGTCTAGGACATCTCTCAGACATCGACACGAACGTGCCTGCGTCAGTCAGTTCTGGACCTCTATGGACTCGTGTGGACTCATGTGGCCATCGCCGCCGCCGCCGCCACAGCCAGACTGAACTACGCCGCCGCGAATTCCTCGGCTATAAAGAAGCTACATGACAGGTTGTTTCTCGGTGGCGATAATCCGTGTTTCGTCGTGCGACATCGCTTCGTCCGTTGTCACTTGGGTCAGGCCGCGCACTCGTGGCCTGTTGTCATTTTTGTTGTTGTTGTCGCAGAGGCTATGATGCTATCTATGTCAAATTGAAACAGTAATAGTGTTGTTGCTGCTGTTGCTGCTGTTTGCCGTTGCCGTTGTTGTTGCTGGTGTTGTTGTTGTTGCTGGTGTTGTTGTTGTTGTTGCTGGTATTGTTGCCGTTATTGTTGCTGGTGTTGTTGTTGCTCTTGTTGTTGTTGTCATGTTGTTGTAACACGACGCTCTCGTTTCTCTAAAACAATTGGCATATCTCTATCTATGCCGGCTATTCTGATTGTCCCCCATTGACTGTACTACATGCGAGGCTATGTAACTTGTGTGCTTGGCGATTCGGGCTCGGATCCTCGATGATGACCCATGCTAAATGCAGATTGCGGTGACATCTTCTTACGTAGGTGGATACGTCGTAGCACGATGGATAGACGACAGAAAGACCCTCGAAGGTTCATCAGCAACAGCAGCAGCAGCAGGCGGCGGTCAAGGTTCTGTGTTCTTCGTGGGGGGTTGCGTCGACCTGTCGACTGTCGGCGGTCTAATGGGCAGAAAGCTCTGAGGCGCCAGCTACCCCCCCGGTCGATCGAAGATCAGTGTGGGGATGGATGGATAGATAGATGGACGGACGGACAGACGGACGGACGGGGGTTCGCCGCTCTCCGAATGACGTTCTCGTTTTCGTTCTCATCGTAGTCATCGTCGGGTCATCGAATCCCGCTGTTAAGTGAGATTATCCCTTCGCGCCGCCTTTTGTACAGACAGGTAGACAGGCAGGTGAACGCAGGCCACACCGACTACTACAGCTAATATTATCGTAATCGACTAATACTGTTGTTATTGTTGTTGTTGTTGTTGCTGCTGCTGCTGGTGCCGCCGCCGCCACCTTGTGTCACATCGACAGAGCCACAGCAGGAAAGAAGCAGCACCGAATACAGCGAATGCCGGCCTTAATTGCTGCTAGACCTAAGCCTTAAAGTAGGCACAGCCATAACAACAAAAACGGCAATAAAATTTACACCAGCAACAACAACGGGAACAACACCAGCAATAACATCAACAACACCAACAACAACAACAACACACCAGCAACAACAACAGCAACAATAACAACAACAACAAAACAACAACAACAACAACAACAACAACAACAACATCGGGAACAACACCAGCAACAACACCAGCAACAACATTAACAACAACAACAACAGCAACAACAACGACGGGAACACCACCAGCAACAAGAACAACAGCGGCAACACCACCACCAGCAACAAAAACAACAACACTTATAACAACCGAGCATACAGCAATAATAAGGCAGTAATTGTAATTTGAAAAAAATCACGGCATGCAAAACACCAATTTTGGTTACAAACAACAAGTACAATATAACAATACCAGCAGTACTATAAGAGACAACAACGATGACAGTAACAACAACATCAACAGCAACAACAACACCAACGATGACGACAACAACAACATCGACCACGACGACGACAACAACAACTACAACACCAGTAATACAGTCTGTCACAGTAATAATAGTAGCAGTAACTGCAGAAATAAAGTGTCACGCTGCTCAGCCACCGACCCCGCTGTGGTGGTGCCCCCGTAAGCCTCAGATCCTACCAGGATCCTGCTCAGTGTAGCCTGACCCACTTGGCGAAGTTCGAGGGGGTTTTTGGCTAATAAGATCAACTGTCTGCCATCGAGAACAAAGACGTCACACCAATTCCACACATGCCGTGTTAGGCACGTCTACCTATTATGTTTTAACTTGAAGCTATATATATATACCTGTATATATATATACAGGGTCATTCAGGGAGTATTGTACTTCTTTCGAGGTTTGATAGAGCTCGGCAAAAAAATAATTTTTCCCTATGGAGGGAGGACGCGAAAACGTCTTGTTTAGGAGAGAGAGTGAAGTTATAAAAGTAAGTAGTAAGTCAGCTTTTTTCTCCTACATAGTTGTGCGAAATCTACGTTTGCGGGAGAACCGATGACACCGGCGTGTTCGGAGGAAAATTCTGCACAACGGAAGACACTTCACTAGCTTGCGTAGCAAAAAGCGAACACACAGGTTGAGGAAAGTCATAAAAAGTCGATATGCTGTTATGTCGTACGTTAACGCTTTTTCGTGAAAAATCGTAAAATTTTTCCATTACGACCAAAAATGTATGTCCAAAAGACCACTCTCACGCAATAGCAAATTTAATGCCCACCACTTTCGTACCAAAGTGATGATGCTGCGTTACGTAGTTGTCAAGTCACTAAGCTTTTTCGATAGCCATATCGAAAGCGAAGACATGCATATTTGCATAGGGCGTATGAGAAAGTTAGGTACATATTTTGAGGTTTGGTAGAACTCAGCAAGAGAATAATTTTTCCTAGTGGAAGGAGGGAGCGGAAACGTCTTGGCAATTTTTTACGGTTCTGAACGTGAAAACTTGCACGTAAAACATAACAACTATGACTGTCGAAAACGCTTAGTTACTTGACAACTACGTAACGCAGAACCATCACCTTGGTACGAAAATGATGGGCACTAAATTTGTTATTGCGTGAGAGTGGTCTTTTGGACGTACATTTTTGGTCGCAATGGAAAAATTTTACAATTTTTCATGAAAAGGCGTTAACGTAACATATCGACTTTTTACGACTTTCCTTAATCTGGGTATTCGCTTTTTGCTACGCAAGCTAGTGAAGTGTCTTGTGTTGTGCAGAATTTTCCTCCGAACACGCCGGTGTAATCGGTTCCTTTATGCGTTGACATGGTTCTCCCGCAAACGTAGATTTCGCACAACTATGTAGGAGAAAAAAAGCTGATAAACTACTTTTATAAACTTCACTCTCTCTCCTAAACAAGACGTTTCCGCAAACCTCGAAAGAAGTACAATACTCCCTGAATGACCCTGTATATTTGGACCGACATAGCCCGCCGGCAAATTTATTTGTCCATGTTGTCTGTTATCACAATGTGTCACATAACGCACTGAAAACTAACGACTCAAGGCTCTAGGTCCAAGATGGGGCTGGTCCACCTGGCCAAAGTTCCTCTCACCGACGCGGCGTTCCCCCTCTGAACGTCTAACGACAAGCGCTGCAGTAAGTACTCCCCCGCTCTTTTGTCTCCTGTAGCAACCACCAATCTTCTCCCGACGTCTCTGAGTAATTTTTTTGGTAAGCAACCCTGGTCCCCCTAACGTCTCAAAAGCTAGAGGTGAGAACAAGTGGGGATAGTCCAGGCTTGAGTACTGTATATATATATATATATATATATATATATATATAATATATATATATATATTATAATATATATATATTATATATATATATATATATATGTATCTATATATATGTATATTATATATATATCTATCATTATTATATATATATATGTATATATATCATGAGAGGAAAACCTACTGACTTAAATGGTCTGCATGCCCCCTCTTTACAAAAGCTAATTGCTAGATTACATATGCGAAATACTCCTACGTCGTCGGGTCTGCCATCGTGGGTCGTGATATGTTCGAGTTTGAACTCATCAACTCATCATGGAAATTTCACCTGCTTGCATCGAAACAGACATCAAAACAGCCACCCTGGGCACTGAAAAACAGTCAATCATTTATTGATATGCTCTTTTACAGGCAAGTTGTCACAGTATGTGGCAAGGATTCATTGTAAAATACCTATCGTGATTTTTCAAATCACCCTGTATTCCTCATTTGTATGCATCAGGTTTATAGTTCGAAGAACCTAATCATGCAAGAAAGTCGATTCCCACCAAGAAATCTTTTTTCTGTGAGAACTACTACAGGGTATAGAGAGAGCTCCCAGTCACCGGAGTCAGTCTGCTAAAGCGCCGGAGAGATCTGAAGGCAGGCCTTTTTCCAGAACTCGATCTGAGTAAAATGCGTTTATCTACTGTGTAGTCAAAATTGCGAGCACTATACTTTAGCACGACACAACTGGACGTGGAAAGTAGCATTCCGTTATCTAGGCTCCAGCGGCTGATGCCAGCAACAATAATCTACAGTACGGCGTAAGAATCATCGGCGTAGGGGGCTCTGTGGTAAAGAAATATAATGCCGCCACCGTATGCATGATAATTGAATTCAGCTGAGATTTATTTGTTATTATCGAAAATAAGATCGTGTTAAGAGACGCATCCGCTTTGCAGAAGGCCGGTCAAAACGGGAAATTGTCTACTTAGGGTATTGCTTACATAACGCTATTACCGACTTTAGAAATCTTTGAGCCACCATAGCTTCTTATTGTAAACTTCTAATTGCTGCGACCTTTGTAAGAGAGAAGAGAAAAATTATTCAAATGGTTGCGGTAAACAATTGTGTCTTTTTGAGTAGTTAAAACGCAAGTAGATCGATGTGCTGTAATACGATACGATATGTACGATAAAACTATGTTGAACTCAATCCAGACTAATGGGTTATAATGAGGAATTTCCCTAAGTATGCAGTTAGTATTCTCGTGAGGATGCAACAGGATGACTCAGAACAGTAATTGATTACATTGCTTTAGAGCCTCTCCTCTAACACGATGTCTAGACTAAAATTCGGAAATCTCCGCATCGTGCTATCACAATCTATAATTATTTTAGATAAAAATTTAAATTATAAAACAAAGCAGAAAATGTCCACATCCCGATCGCTTCGTCTCTAACAAGATTTTCTCATCACATAGCAACAAATACTAAGAGAATTGTACATTGGAGTAAACACTTGCTTCTTGGCGAATGCGTGCGATGACAAGTTATCTACCCAAAAGTTAGCCTGATTCAATAAGAAAACATCTTAGTTGGAAACTTTAGTTGTAGACAAGGTAGAGTTTAAACAATCCGTGCTGAAACGACAAAAATGAATTTGTACGGGAGACTTCAACGCTCGTCTTGATCGCCCGACTTCTAGCCGTACAACGCGGTACTCTAGCTGACTACGGATAGTTATCCCATCATCAGTCCACTTTCACCGTCACTTAGGAAGCTCGGTTATTGATGTGGTCAAAAAATTTGCGGTCAGTGTGAGCAGAGACAGAGTAAGCTACATGAGAGCGAGAAATTCCATGAGGGAAGGCGATCTCCTGCGAGCGCACATCCCCATTATTACGTTAGACATCATTGTACAGGACGACCCAACAGGAGCCCCAGCCAGAAAATTGCCACTGTCGCAAAAACTGAACATTCCCCCCACTCTGGTGAAGTGTTCTCATGAGGTTTTCCTGATCCTCGAAGGCCTCGACGTCAAGCAGTGCAGTGCCTCTTTTTAGAGATCTTCCAATCGGTTCGCTGGCCCAGTACAAGGAGGCACCGTCCGTGTTTGAATCGCAATTGTCATACTGCCCGCGTGATTTAGGATGCTCTCGGTCTCTTGGCGAAACTGCAGCCTGTGGCCAGACCCCAAGCTGCCATCTTCCGAATGGCCTAAAATAGAAAACATACACCTAGCAGAAGAAAAGTACCTTGAGCAACACGACACTGTAGTCCTATAAGACGCGGAACACGCCCTGTTGGCTCCATCGCACTCGTTGGGCATTTCCTTGAAGTGTTCGCATCAAGTGCACAATCCCACACGCAGTATCGTTATTTGCTGCTCTCTGGAAAGAGGAGACTACACCGAATCCAACGAACTCGTCAAGGAATTCACCATAAGAGAAGTCCTACAAGATCTAAATAAGCTGTGCTCTAATAAGGTTTTCAGACCGGACGGTATTCGGAATGAACATCCTAAAAGATCGCTCCTATTCGCGCCACGTTGAACAGCTTTATTCAGCGAATGCCGTAACATGAGTCTTCTTCCCCTCTCGGTGGCGAAATGCAACGCTACTGGTAATCCCGAAAGGCAGAGGCGACCCAACTCGCCCGTCGGCCTGGCGGGGCATTGTTAAGAACAGCGTATGCTACAAGCTATTGTCTTTCCTAATAACGAGAAGGTTAACCAACTTCCTGGAAGGCAAACACGCCATTCCTGATGAACAACATGTATTTCGATTATGTCACTCGACGGCAATTCTGTGCAGGATTATGTTAGGGGATGTCAAGGAGACTCTCTCTATATAAGGGCGATCCTTGTACGCGGCTTTCGTCGACTTCAAAGCTGCCTTTGGCGCCGCCCCCGTTATCGTGTGCTCGACATGCTGGTATATATTGGCGTTTCTTGAAAAACCTTGACCTCGTAAGAGCAATCTTACAGAAGAACCATGTGACCATCGGCGATGGTGTTTCGGAATTCCCAGCGTTTTCGCAAAGTATCGGGCACGCTCGGGAGGACAATCTGAGCCCGCTGCTCTTCTTTGTACTCCTGAAAAATCTTCCGAAAGAAGTCAAGAGATCTAGTCAAAGTGCTACTGTACGCAGAAGATTTTGCTATTTATGGGAGCAGTTGCTTTCAAGTTGAACAGGCGCTAGCAAGGCTCAAAACAGCCGTAACGGGCCTTTGGCTAAAAATTTACCTTGCTAAAACGAAAACATTTAAATTCCAAAGATAGCGGGCAGAACTGCACGGGACGATACTCTTTACATTGGAAGCTACCCTCTCGCCTACGTCAGCAAATACTCCTACTTAGAGCTAACACTGCCTCACAATGGGGCAGGGTTCTTAAGACACGTTATGGAAAGATGCAGAGAGCCTCTAATAGCGGCAACGTCTATCAAAAGCTCACAGCGCCTATACCTCGTGACAGCCATCTCCGATTTGAACTTCGCTCCTGTCGCCACTAACGGAATTGACTCAGTATGGGAGCACCTGACCGTGAGAAACCTGGACCAACTGAATCAAGAAAAATCAACTCTTCTCAAACCGACCCTGGGACTCACACGTCAATTGACTCGAGTACCTGCTCACGTACTGTCCGATCCTCACGGAAGATTTAAAGCGTCGTTTTAACCTCCCCTGCACCGCGGCCTTCAACGAATGCATTGGAAGATTAGAAATAGAGATGGCCGAACTCGATCCGTTTTTTTTTAACACCGGCGTAATAGAAACGCGGAAAGGAAGAAACTTTACCGTACTAACGAACATGTGATAACACGATACGCTGTGCATGGTTTCCACTGCACCCTATGTAGACGGTCTGAATATCATGATGAGTATGATAACTGTGTCTGTAACCGCTGAAAGAAGGTCTGCGCTATATGTCATATTGCAGAGTACCTCTTTGTGCAATCATTGAACGAATTAGCCCGCTTATGAGGGCTTTTTATTCTAATATATACTCCACTTCGAGAGTTGTTATGTCGTTAATATATACTACTACTATTCATTTACCTATTTTATCTTCTATATGTCATTGATATGCTACTCAGCATGAGTGAATAAATATGATAAATGATTTTAATGTAGTACAACATGCACATATTCCGCAGCTTCACAGCTGGACAGTGAAATTGATATTAACGCGTGCGGGGTACTTTACGACGACGGCACTTCTAAAGAGGCATTAAGTTGGGAAAATCGCGGTCTTCGCGAGCAGCGAATGGATACACAGAATTATGTTAGTTTAGAACGTAGAGCCTAAATCTCATAGAATTGCGTCGTAAAAAGTTGTTTGTGGCAAATCCTTGTCGAATTTACGGAGAGCAGCCATAATTGACAGCTACTAATTGGAGCAGAACTAATTCAATAGGACCACTGTGCGTGGCATTGTCTACCGCATCGGCCTAATCGCCACGCAACTGCTTTCACTGGGAACCGGAGCGACGGGAAGCTTCCACCATGTCAAGCTAATAAGGAGTTTTCTCTACCAGTGGTTCTAAATCGATGTCCAGCAAGGAAGCGGTTTCGCAGTACGAGGCACAACGGCGAAGTAGCCCCAGTTATGGTTTGTGACCTTGCATTAGTGACGTAGCAGAAAAGGCGGGTCTTTGAAGGTACACGTTGCCTGAAAGCAAATGTCTCCCCCTTCTATCAGAACAGAACAAAATATCGCCGTCGTGCTTTTGTTTCTGACTCATACGTATATATTTGTTTCGCAACTGGGTTTGCATATACATGCGCGATGTAGCCAATGCAATGCGTTCGCCCCATTGGGCGACAAAAATGAATTGATCGCCAATGCGTGTGGCTTGGTGCATAGCGCATCTCTGCGAGCAAATGTAGTAACGGCATTTGGCTCCACCTGATATCACTTTTTACTTGTCCGCGGTGTGCTGTGAAAAAGCGATTCCCATATAGTGAATCCTGAAACCCAAGCCTGGAAAAAAGTAATTAACTCCAGCAGTTGGCCCCTACAGACATTTTTATCTGCCACACCCAATCGGCCGCCTTGGCAAAACTGTATCGCTTTCATTTTAAGTTCCTTACCGGTTACGTAGGCTTCAATGACGCCGACAATACGTCGGATCGCCCCGCGGTGTTTAACTATGATGTCGTCCGCATACATCCTGACAACTGCACATGGCGGGCTAGGTCAGCTATACGTAGTGCAAACGCGAGGCAGTTAAGCGGGTTCCTCGTGGTGCTCCCACATTTTGCCTCAGCTGTATAGTATCGCCGTTCTACATATTTACGTCAAGGAAGTCCGTAGAAAAAAGCTGGAGAGCCCTTGAAGATGAGCATTACCCACTCCAGGTTGGACAACATGAATGATTTATACCACTTGGTCGCGGGGGGTTTTGTCGAAGACCTTTACAGACTCAACCTCGTACTAGAGTGTATGAATCGCAGCCAGTGTACCTCGATGCTTCCTGAACCCGAATTGCTCCTGCGGAGGGGTCCTTTCCACAGTTAGACGCCCTCCCTCTACGGCCAGTTTGGGGAATATATTTTTAAGAGTGCGTTCGGATGCAATACCCCGATATAGACTTAGATCATCTACTTTGTCACGCTTTTTCTCCTGAAGCATGAATCTCGCACTGAGCCCGGCTTGGGGTATTTCGACCTCTTCTGAGTATCCGTGTGAACAGACAACACAGATGACCTGAAAATGCATCGGCTTATTCTTCCCAGTGTTCGTTTTGCTTGGCGCGCAAAACCTCTAACACCTTTCGACTGTGTTTCTGACCTATAGGACTAAATGAGAGTCAGAAACAAAATTATCAGCATGTAATATCTGACGACTTACACTTCTTTGTGCCACCCTGGAGACCTTAAAAGTCTTTTGCCACTTCTGTTAGCAATGACGACACCGCGAGTACACATACGTACAGGCATTTAAACAACGCATTTGTTGTTTATTTTGCCGTTATGTTTTAATTTCAGTCGCAGATTTTTTTCTGCTTAGACCCAAAAAGCTGCGCGTTAGGCTGACAACGTATAAAAAAATACTAAACATTATTAAAGTAATCGTATAAAAAAAACAAAAAAATGATCAAAGTAACGGTAACAATAACAAGCGTACTTTGTTCCTATTATATCGGAGCACACGGAGCAACTCCTAGCAGCATACGATTTTCGCCAAGCATTTTTTACACAATCTATTGAATGTTACTTATTTTAATGTTATATATTATACTAATCGTAACTTTAACCAAATCTGCTCTAATTCTGCTCTGGAAGAAAGATGCCCATATCCAATAACGTATCGTCGAGCCCGGTGGCGTGGTGGGATGCGTCTGCGCCTCGCGACCGGAGGAGACACCAGATAGGTGCGCGGGTTCGAGCTCTACCGTTGCACATTTGTTGCACGAATTGTTTTTATCCTATAACGTACGTGTCGCCCGCGGAAATCGAACCTCGTGGAGCCAGGAGTCGCACCGGTCATTACTTCCACATCGCCCTTATCGCCCCGTCGTGTCACAAAATCTATTTGTCGTTCGTTGACGGGTTCGTATCGATTCGAATCGTTGACGTTGTCTCTTTCTTGAACGGTTGCATCCGCGCTCTCTATCTCTCAGACCCAGTCTGCATCATCTCGGTCACGTTTCTGATGTCTGTGGGCAGCCGACCAGCCGAGGGATGGTCAAGGGGCGGCCACGCTGCAGCCCATAATAGCCCATAACCGCGCCATACGACGTGTCGTAACTACTCTAACGCCGACCTACTCGGATACCCATTCTCACCGCTGCGAAGACGAAGATGATGATGATCTATCTCCCCGCTTCTTCTGTAACACTTAACACCCAGCCAGCCAGACAGGCAGGCCAGGCCAGACATTTATCGAACCAGCCAGATATCTCGATAGCTTGTTTTACACGCCTCAACGCTGCTGCTGTATGCTGCTTCGACTGAGCCCCGGGCTTTCGACTGGTTCGGCCTACGACGATGACGCCGAGGGACTGTCGTACCATTATGCGGACAACGTCAGACACGAGATGACGATGACGACGACGACGACGACGGGGATATAAGACGCGACGAAAGCCACCCGTTCACAATGACGGCCATCGCGCACTCGGCGAGTGGCGACAAGTACCTAGCATTAGTAGGTAGTAGCTGTTGTTGTAGGGTACTTGTTGTAGGAGAACTTCTGTTGTCGTAGCTGAAGCAAATTGTTGGCGATGCCGCTATGCCTGTCGCAGTTGCCGCCGTCGGCAACGCCGCCGCCACCGACGACAACGACAAAGACTCGCTTTTGCGTCGGCGACGGTGCACTACGTTGCACTCGAATGACCTTATCGGAGAGAGAGAGAGAGAGAGAGAGAGGGGGGGGGGCGGAGGGAAGGCATGAACGGAGCGTGAAGCGCAAAGACGATCTTGCAGACAAGAAACACGTAGTAACAGTTGTAGTAACAGTAGTATTAGTAGTAGTAGTAGTTAGTAGTAGTAAGTTGTAGAGAAAGAAAAAGAAAAACAAGAAGACGACGGCGACAACGACGACGACGACAAAGATAAAGAAAACAATGACGAAAGAGGACGTTGGAACGGTGAGGTGTTTCATTCAGTCAACGGGAACGAACGCGCTCACTGATTCCCGCCGCTGTGGGATCTCTGCTGAGGGGCAGGCGTTGTTGTTGTTACCGCCACACAGCCTCATAGTCTCACTTTCTCGATCTCGCTCTCTCTCTCGATACCTCTCTCTCTCTCTCTGTATCTCTCTAACGAGCAAAGCAATCTGAAGCGCGTTGAAGTGAAGCGCCGTCGCGACTTCAAGGTGTTGGCTCTTGGCTCTTGATTGTTGTTGTTGTTGTTGTTGTCGCTGATGCTTTTGATGTTGTTGCTGTTGTTGTTGTTATTGTTGTCGTTGTTGTTGTAGATGATGTTAATGCTTCTGTTGTTGTTGTTGCTGCTGCTGCTGCAGCTACTGCTGCTGCTGTTTTTGTTGTTGTTGTTGTTGTTGGTGTCTATGTTAGTGCAACGCGCGTTCAATCAGCCAAACGAAAATGAGAACCCACGAAAAGCTGTCTGCGCCCCAACACCTCCTCCAGACGAACGACTAGACGGGCGGCGGCTTCTGTCGCGGGCCGCCCGGGCGTGACCGGTCGGTGCCGCTCCAACGTATACACATACGTGTGTATATATATATATATATATATATATATATATATAAATGCCTTATCGAGAGAGCAGGACTGCCACTTGTATATATATATATATATATATAGATATGTAGGGTCGAGGCGACAAACCGAGGTGCAGACTTACGGGCGACCCTGCTGCTTAAATGTTATCGTAGATTTATATCGACGAGCTTCTATCATCTGATCGATCTCCAGAGCGTTCAGTTACCCACTCAGCGCCTCTCGGCCGTAGCTGTCTGGTGTTGTTGTTGTTACTGATTTTGATATTGTTGATGCTGCTGCTGCTGCTGCCGCCGTCGTTGTTGTTGTTGATGATATTGTTGTTGCTGCTGTTGTTGTCTTTGTTGTTATTGATACTGTTGTTGTTGCCCTGGTCTTGGAGGCCGTCATTGTCCCCACAGTTGTCATGATCTTTCGTCGTTGTTGTTAAAGCGTGTGGCTTTCACTCGTAGTCACTCAAGCCTTGTTTGGGAGGGCGGGACAAGGAAACCGGCGAAGACCTAATCGCCATTAGACGCCTGAAGGCGACTCTTTGGAGTTTATACGCACGTACCATTGCTTGAAGATGCTGCTCATCTGCGGGCTGGAAGCAAAAGCAGTAATAATAATTCGCAGGAACCCCAATGTCATATTTCCACCATTAGCAGTTGATCACATTGATACTATATTAATAATAATATAACATCTAAACAACAGTAAAGGTGTCACTGGTGTTTCTGTTGTTGACTACCTACCTACCGCGCTGACTTGGTTCTGCAAAGTCTTGTTGCCTGACTCTCTGAATGTGTGCGTAAATGGTGGGTGGAAATATGTATGAATGTATGTATGTATGTATGTATGCATGTATGTATTCGTAAATTTCTCACTGAATGAATGTGTACATGTTCTGGAGGATAGTAGTACACATGCTCACCTACCATACGAAGATATACATATAGGGGCGAGTCTCATCTTCCGTTCCGTTCGGTTTCGTCTTCTCTATTAGCAGCTATCGGCGTGCGGCTTCTAAAATAACAAACTCATCCGCGCGAAGCTAATCTATCAGAGTAAGCTAGACAGGCAGACAAACAGACCGACAGACAGACAGACAAACGCATCCATATCTTCAGACATAGATTCCGTTGTTCGTTCAAGTCGGCCCAACGCCGGCCCAGACACCCGGGAGTCGCCAGCCCGTGCGCTGGTTGTTGGTTCGTTAGCGACATATGCAAGTTGCTGCTCTTCGAGAATCTGCTTTCCTCTTCGATTGTCTTGAGTTGGGGGGGGAGGGGAGGAACTCCTATCCCCAACCCAAGGGGAGGAACTCTCATCCAGGGGATCAGAGAAACAACCACTTGTCTGAGGTCCACTCCACCCACTGCCTGTGGCAGAGGGCGGTAGCGGCTGAACAGCTGCCGCCGTCGCGAACGGTCAACGAGACTGTCTATCGAGTCTGTTTCACTCGGAGAACGGATTTCGAAGGGAGAGCGGGTAAGAGTGAGATAGAGAAGGAAAAAGAGAAAATACCGCGCGAAGGGACGAGCGAAACGTAGATGTTCAGAACAGGAAGACAACTCGGTAACCAGTTAAAAATTCGGATCCTGCCCTTTGATTCTCTCCTGCCGGAAGGGCAGGACATTCAACGGCTGAATCAAATCTGGCATTGAACGTTTTAATGCTTAACGCGCAGCCAGCTAGCCTAATCGACACTGCTAGCAGCGATTGGTGAAGAAGATCAACCCGTTATCGTTGAGTTGAAGGCCCTTCTCACTTGGCTTTAACTAGTGACTCCGGAAAATCGGCCGGCACCCGTTGTAACTGCAACACGTTTGAGCAAGAGAACAGGTTTCAGGCAGAAATTCCACGTATGCATTGACATATCTAAAGTTTTCGGGCTGACCCTCAGCCAAGATTTAACGTTCACGGAACTGTTTTTCACATTGCTTCATATGAGGACCCCCATGAACACAAATGTGCAACGGTGGGGCTCGAACCCGCGCACCTATGTGTCTCCTCCGGTTGCGAGGCGCAGACTTAAGCCACCACGCCACCGGGCTCGACGCATTGACATATCAATGAACATAGGGTAGAGGACAGGGAAGGTAGCGACGACGGCGCACCAAGTTAGTTGCGTCCGACACAGGGAATGCCGACAAGATGGCGAGTGCCTATATTCCCAACTAAGGTGTTTGAAATCAAGACCGAAAACAGTCGTATGCTGACGAGTCATCGCCAAACAGAATTCGTCTCTACAGTATAAAATCATGTACTGCACAAATCAAATTAATTAGGAGTAAAATCAGTGGCAACGGTATCAACAATGTGACACAAACAGCAACAACAACAACAACAACAAAAACAACAACTGTTACTAGACTGCAGAAAACTGGACTACTATGACCCAAGTCCTGGCCGGTGTCCGCAGGGGTCTATATTAACGCTGGACCTGGCAACCTCACCTACGACGATGTGCTACGGGAAGAAATACATACCTAAGGTAGTGAAAATGGTAGTGTGTGCGTATGACCTAGCGTTGATGGCCCCAACCAGGAATGGACGGAACTGAAAGATAAGGCCAATTCCGCCTTGGTTAGTGTGACGGGGTAGGTACCATTTATAGCGTAGCCCCTAGGAAACGTAG
This sequence comes from Dermanyssus gallinae, assembly GCA_003439945.1. NCBI lineage: Eukaryota > Metazoa > Arthropoda > Arachnida > Mesostigmata > Dermanyssidae > Dermanyssus > Dermanyssus gallinae. The sequence continues at coordinate 30,397 of QVRM01005390.1, read as the reverse complement.
GAGTTTGCGAACAGGGAGGAAGAAGTTCAACGACTTTAAATTGCATCTGCAAGACTATGGACCAGCAAAATGAGTTTAGGTATCTAGCTATCCAAGTGGGCCTCAAGGGCTGACCGGCACCGTACGCTTAAGGTGAGGAGACACACTTGGGAAACAGCCATGATTTCAACATACTGACGCCGAAAATAAAAAAAGGCTGGAGAGAAGCCAAGGAGATTGTTGACTAGAGTGTCAACATCCATCGTAATACAGATGTCTCACAATTTGAATCCTCCTTTTGTTCTGGGGCAAACGTTCCACCAGCTGCCGATATGTTTTGTGGTGACTTAAACTCGTTCAGCAAGATATGTCGGCCGAATATTCTGTGACTGCAGCTCGGTGTGTTGTGTGCTCTTCTGTGTTGTGCGTTCCCGGTTCGTTGCGGCAGTTCGTTGCCATCTAGAGCATCTTGAGCAGGCAGCTGTACGGCCTGCCTTCGGGTATTCGTACCGGTGATACGAATGTCGCACGAAAGCTCTCAACACAGATGACATCTGTACTCCCTTGTAGAAGTGTTTGCACCACATAGATAGCTCAATTAATGCGTGCGCATGTTATGCACCTCATGGAGAACACATACATAGGTCACGTCATCAGCGTGACCAGTAAGTACCATAATCGTCACCAGTCTCATCAACGTCGGACCGCTTAACTCAGCTTAGCAGTAGAAAAACCCGATCCAGGTGTCGGCCAAAAGCTTCAGCTGTAGTGACAGCAGTAGTAGCAGCAGTCACAATGGGGGAGCGCCGGCCGGCGCACCTCGCGCGAAAAAAAATCGCCCCGTTGCACAGGACAACCACAGTACATGCACATATATATATATATATGTGTGTGTGTGTGCGTGTGAATGCTTGGCATACATACCTGTGTGCATTTGTCCCCATCATATGTGTTTGTGTGTGTGTGAGTACTCTCGTATGTGTGCGCTTGTAAGTGAGGGTATATATATATATATATATATATATATAGCCGAGATCTATCTATATATAGTCTTTCTCTGTAGTTGTAGTATGTGTATCATCGACGCACAGCGTGCGGCGAACGCTGAGCAGCACCAACTATATGAGCATCGTGCATTAATCTGGAGGGGTGGTGGGGGGAATACTGGTCATGGTGATGGCGCGGATAGGGATCGTGGTAGTACGGCCGGGGGTTACGCTGCTAAGCTGATCTGCTACCTCATCATCGAGAATAATCAGCACCAATGGCGACATCATCAGTATCAACAACAACAACAATAGCAAAAAGAACAACACTACCACCACCACCACCAACAACAACAACAACAACAACAGCAACAACAACAACAACCATAACAACAACATCAATCGCAGAACAACAAGAACACCATTAACGATCGGCAGCAGCAACCACAGGACAACAGAGACGCCAATAACAAGTTGAGCAACAACAACAGCAGCAACGACGACAAGAACAACAACAACGACGAAAACAACAACGACAACAACAACCTCATCATCATCGACAACGTCAAGAACAACAACAACAACCTCATCATCATCGACAACGTCAAGAACAACAACAACAACCTCATTATCAACAACTACAACAACAACAACAATGATGATGATGATCATCTTCATCATTACCATCATCCAAGATGCAATGCGCTGGTTGAGCGGCTCGGGCAGCAGCGGATCCGGCAGAGCGCCTGGAGTACAGGGGAAGCATTCTCCCTCTCCCAGCTATCCCTAGTCTTCTGTGTTGTGTGTTCCCGGCCCGTTGCGACAGTCCGTTGCCAATCGCACGATTGGCTTCTGGTGGTCGTTCGCTCTAAACATTTTCCTTTCCCGCCTTCTCCCCCCCCCCCGTCCGTCCCCCCTCTCTCCTTTTGTCTACCTATCAATCTACTACCCCCATTCCTCTCTCTCTCTCTGCCCTGCTCTCTCGCTCGGTTCCCTACGAGCTCCTCATAGCACCTACACACTTCTCCCTGTCTGGCCTCTGTTTTTAACTCTGGTCCTCGTCGTTAGCGAGCGAGACGAATACTAATAATAATAATAGTGGGAAAACTTGTACTAATAATATGAATATTAATAATAATAACAACAACAATAATAGTAGTAGTAGTGATAGTGTGATAGAGCAAGCATGTGTTCCCGAACACTGTTTGCGGCCCGAGTGACGGCTGAAGAGCGGCTACACACACACACATTTAGAAGACAGCTGAATAGAAAAAAAAACGGAAAACCAAAAAGCAAGAGAGAGACGGTGTTTAAAGCAAAACAAGCTTGTCACGAGGACGAAAAGTCCAAGAACCTTGAATGACGAGAAAGAAAAAGAGACAGAGAGACGAAGAGTTCATATACGCGTAATACATACGTACATGCATGTATATACATATTTATACGAATGTATATACATTAGTATATATATATATATATTTGGTGAATACAAGGGACGAGAAACAGAGAGAGAGAGGCAAATGCAGAGACATTTTTAATTATATATATATATATATATATATGGGTCTGCTTATACATACACACACATCGCCATATCACTTCGTGGTCGTCGTGGTGCCTACTCGTCGATACAGCGATCAGACAAGAAAAGCTGACGACAGCTCGCATGGCTGGTGCTGCTTCTGGTCGGTTGGTCCACTGCCAACGAGCTGAAGGCAACGGCCTGTACAACACTGTGCATGTACAAAGTGATCATGCATGTAGATGTGTCCATATGTATGCATGCGTGAATGTCTCCCTTGGTCGTTCTCTCTCTCTCCCTCTCTCTCTGCCTGCCTCCCCTGAGGTGTGTATATATATATATATATATATATTCCCCTGTCTCCCCCGATATATATATATATATATATATATGTATATGCGTGTGTGTATATATACATAAAGAGCATATGTGTACGTACACATCGTTGCTGTGTATGTATATACATCTACATGATAATGTGTGTCTACATACATGTCCATGTAGTACACGGACACACGGACACCCAGCGAACGACGAAACACCACCTACCGTGTCGACAGTACAGATACGCGTTTAGTAGTTCGCGTTGTTGGTCGACAGATGTCTGTTGATACCAACACCACCACCACCACCACCATCACCACCGTCGCCGCCGCTCCGCGTGAGCGTGAAGGAGGCCGTGGCTGCAGCGGCGCCGGCGAAGATCGGCGAAGAGGAGGTTGCCTGGCTGCCTGCAAGGTTGAGGTAGGTTGCGACTTCAATTCGAATACAACTGCAACATCTATGATTGCTGTTACTTCTACTGTTACTACAAGACGGTTTCTATCTATTACTGCGCTTTTGTTGTTGTTGTTGTTGCTGCTGATGCTGCTGCTGCTGTTGTTGTTGCTGCTGTTGTTGTTGCTACCGCTGCGGCTGCTGCTCATGTATATGTAGTCGCTGTCTGTGCGGCGCGAGGTGTGATGTTGCCGACAGTGCCTTGACGCTCGACCGCGTCGACCACCACCACAGCAACAACAACAACAGTAGCAACAGCAGCAGCAACAACAACAGTAGTAGCAACAATAATGACAGCAGCAGCAACAACAACAACAACAGTAGCAGCGCCAGAAGCACGGCTTCCCAGCTCCTACCTCCCAGCTCCGGCTGTCCGGCTATCCGATTCGCTATCGTATCGTATCTCCCTTGTTCCTCTCTCTACCTCCCCCCCCCCCGCCAGCTAGAACCCCCGCCGGGCCGCCATCGATGATACGCTGTGCACACATACATGCATGCGTCCACCCATAGACATATAACGAGAGAGAGAGATATGCACATGCAGGCACAGCCTATCTCTCTCTCTCATACACACACCAACTCAGAGCCTGACGGTGAGACCCCGAAGGCACAGTCACGCTTGCATATGTACACATATATACATAAACATAATCGGACTACAGCAACAACAACAACACCACCAGCAGCAGCAGCAAGATCTATCTCTCTCTCTCTCTCGAGACACGGTGCCAGGTTTACTGGCCACCAGTCTAAGCCAACGCGCGGCAGCAGCAGCGCGAATGGCTCAATCTAGAAATCGCCACCAGGACGACAACTCTAACGACAACAATGGCAACAGCAACAACGACAACAACAAAAACAACAGCAACAACAATGATAACTAGTATTACTGTTACTACTGGTAGATCTGTACCATGCAATAACAAGAACATTTAGTCAGGAGAGCCAATCCTCCTGCTGGTTGGCTTGTGGCCGAACGATGATTGCCCGCCGCTTGTTGTCCTTTGCCTTTTTGCTCATATTGTTGTCGTCGGGCATTGGTTGCCGCCCAATCCAGGAATTGATTCAGCTCCGATTCATGACGACAATTGGAAGGTAGGAAAGCTGGTCTTTTCGATGTATTCCCTCTTGAAAGGTGGTCGTTTATATATATATATATATATATATATATATATGAAGAGACAGAGAGAGAGAGAGAGCTGCTAAATGAAACATGAAAGATGTTGGTCGTGAAATTCAAGTTGCTTCAATAACAATTTGACTCAGCTAACCGCTTTTGGGTCGTTCTGCCTGCGACCTATCCATCGTTGCCAGCCTGAGTGTAATTAGTTCCACGGACACGCTTGAATTTCCTTGAACACCGATAGATACACCGCCAGGTACGCTGACCCGGCGTCAACACACAGGAAGATTTGATGAGCTCAAGTTTTTGGCGTCGCTTTGCAAACTCTTGCTTGTCTTGCTATTACGTATGTTTGTTACCTTGGTGTGTACTTATGCTCTACTATGTTATCTATATGTGTGTGTGTATGTGTATGCTTTTTTTCTTTCATGTAACAACCCATTTTTCTTGTAATGCGCGTCGCAAGTTTATAAGATCGGCTGCGGCCGCCCTGGAGATATGATGGCAGATGATGATCATTATCGACTCGTCCCAACATTAGGCCATTGATACGGCTAGCTAAAGAGCGCGGCCACAAGAACTTTCATGCAATCTACGTTGCAAGTAGTCGCGGTAGTCGCGTACGTTGTCGTATGACTATGCAAGTACATTGTGTATTTGTGGATGTGCGCTGGAGAGAAAAAATAGAAGGCGCAGTTTTCTTGCATAGGCAGCCATACTATTTGATTGTTCTCCATTGACGCGTAGTGACGTAGACCCCGCGATATGCGGTATTTCTTGCGGCGGCACAGCGCCGGGTGCCACTTGAAACGACGACAAATGCGCTTAGCGCATAGGGCTTACGATGGTCCTACAAAAACGAATTGCACTTCACGAGTGCGTGAGTAGTAGTGGTGGCACAAATCATTACCACAAAGTTAACCACGTCACGTGAACTCTCATACTAAATTTCCGCGCTACACGGATCATATATATATATATATATATACACATAAATATATATATACATATATATATATATATATGTATGTGTGTGTGTTAACCCTTAGAAGGTAAGACGTCTTCTGTCTGCTGTGGAGTTTTCAGGAGGGAAATAGAAGGCGGTGGGCTTGAAGGCGCAAACAGGAGCGCAGGAAAGACTGTTACGTTTGCGAGTTTGTCGTCGGCTTGTCGGCCGCGCAGACGACCACATGGGTAAAGGAAGGGCATTTGGTTGCGGGGGTTCGGGGGTCAGGGTTGTGAGAGGTTAACAACAACTATTGTTTTATTCTACGTCTCTTCGTCAAAGTGATTCGCTTCGTTGCCCCACGAACACGTTGTTATCATCGTCACCACTATCATCATCATCTCTCCCCCACCACAGCCAGCCCCAACCACCACGGCTTCCACCATTATCGTCCATCATCCTCAACACCTCATCCTCGACACCATCGTGACGATGATGCTGCTGATGAAGATGATGACGGTCATGGTGGGAGTTGGGGAGCAGGGGGAAGCGGAAGGAGCGTACTGATAATAATGATGTTGATGAAGTCGTTGGATAGCAGGCAACGTGAGTCCCACGTTTCCCTCATGATTCTCTAGCCCTCTAGTTAGTAGGAGCAAGATCTCACTCCTACCACGATCATAGGTCTCGTTTTCTTCGTCATATTTTCTTTCTGTTCTTCCTCTTCCTCTTCTTCTTCTGTTTCTTCTGACAACGACGTTTCTCAGCAACAGTTTGCGACAACAGCATTAACCTCATCATAGCCCTGCACGCACTAGTCGCAACGGATAGGCAGGTTCCTTTGCTCCCTCGCTCGCAATTACCGCAGTGCAGGGGCACAAAATCAGCGGACCAAGAGCGGACCTGGTCGCTCTATGGCGCTGGTCCCGACCAGCGTCCGACCGGCCACACACAGTACGACAGTGGATAGAAACTCCACCAGCTGCAGGGCAACCACGACCCATCGTCGCCGCCATCCATGAGGAGACTGCGCCCCCATCCATGAGGAAACTGCGCCCCTATCCATGATGACACTGCGCCCCCATCGTCGTTAGCGCTACCATTTGTTCCGCCATTGGGGAGGCAGAGAGATACTCACCTCTGCGAATGCAAGACCGTTTCGACCTTTACGAATTTGCCACCATCTCGCCGGCCAGCTAACATCAAGTAGTAGAAGCAACGATTATCTTCACGCGGAGAACTATCTATCGTCACGCGGAGAACTATCTAATGTCACTTAGAGAACTATCTATCGCCCCACGTAAACACAATCTATCGTCATGTGGAGAACTATTGATTGTCACGTAGAAAGCTTTCTGTCGTCACGTAAATATAGATTTATCGTCACGTAGAGAACTATCTACCCTTCATCAAGTAAAAAAACGATTTATAAATAGTTATATAAAATAAATAAAAAATAAAAAATACGTAATTACGTATATATTCTTACGTAGGAACGTATCTATTTTCACAAAGATCTGACGTATGTGCGACCGCGTACTATGCCGCAGAACCTGCTGCTGCTGCTATTGTTGCCCGCTTAACCCACCGCCCACAGTTGTGGCCGCAACTGTTTGCCGTTATTGCCACCATAACTGTTGTCACCACCGTAGCGACTGAGGATGTTGTTGACGATGTTGCTGTTGTTGTTGTCGTCGTCGTCGCCGTCGTCGTTATTCCTATTGATGGTGGTGTTGTTGTTGTTGATGTTGTTGCTAGTGCTGTTGTTGATGCTGCTGTTGCTAGTGCTGTTGTTGATGCTGCTGTTGCTATTGTTGTTGTTGATGGTGTTGATTCATGTGCATGACGGTGATCATGATGATTATTGTTGTTGTTGTTGATGTGTGTTGTTGCTGCTGCCTCTGTTGTTGATGTTGCTCGTGTTTGTGTGTATTATGCGAATAAGCAACAACCAACCGAGCCGGGCCGCCCGCTCGCCCATGGCTGTGTGTTCATGCCGCCGCAGCCACGGCCTTCTTCTTCTTCTTCTTCTTGAGACCACCGTTCTCCTCGTTCGACGGAGGGCGGAGTTTGTCGGTTGGCAGGGCGGCGAGGTGGCGAGGGCTGAGCTGCGCCTCCGTGACGCTCATTGGTCGCCGGCCGACGCTGGGCGGAGCGCGCCGGTTACATATACGGAGATTGTGTGTTGAAAAACAGCCAGTTTGTGTTTATACAACTGTTGAGTGTGATACGGCCGGGTGGTTGGTTGGTGGGGTCGTTGTGCATGAATGTGCGGCACACGAATGAAAGGCTCATGAACGAAGCAACGAAGCTAGCAGCCAGAACACAACGACGGTGAAAGTGGGGGAAGGAAGTGGACAGAGCATGAAGAGACGAAGAGAATGAAGACCGGCCACAACGACTGAGGAACTATAATCAGAACGTCCGCATCGATCTAGTGCGTTAGGAGTTGCCGAACGCGCTCGTCGAGCCTCGTCGACCCGATCGACCCGTCGCGAAACCCCTCAAAGTTCACCCCAACCACCTCCAGCAAACAGTGAAGAATCGTCAGAGTGAAGTTGCGATTGAGTGAATGCTGAGCTGAACGGCGACAAGCTGACTCACAACGTCGGCGATGTCTTCGACAGGACTCACTTTACTAACCAGATGACAAGACTGAACAGTCCGAGTAATCGTTGTAGTAGTAGTAGTAGCAGTAGTAGTAGTGGACGTTGTGGCTGTGCAAGTTGATTAGTGACATTTGCAAGTTTAAGTGAAGACGATACACGCAATCGCGAGAATCTGTCGTTGTTTATCTGCATATTTGCCACTCGGCTACAGGGCCATACTATATACCAGTGACACGCCACCACCGTTTGTGCTGGACCTGATAAACACACGCACAAGAGAAAGAGAGAGAGAGAGAGAGAGTGAAAGGCTGGCGAAGAGATTGTGTGCGCGTTTAACTGACAACTTCTTACTTTAGTCAGTTAGCTGCTTAAGTGCGACTCAAACGTTCAGTGCGCGCGAAACCTTGCACTTCGGATCTGTGTATATACGACCTTCCTATGATTCATTGAGGCGATCAGCGGTATTTTTTGTCAGCGATTGTCAGTGTCATGCACGACCTGCCAGCCTAACCTGACCCGACCTGGCTTGGTTCTCTGTTCGACTTACGTAGATCGGCAATCGAAGGCGTGCTGAGGTCTCTCGTATCGAGGTGTAACAGTGCCGCTCCAGCGCCGTCACAATGATGTCGTTCGAACAGACCGTCGAGGTGCGCAAGCCCAAGAAGCTCACGTCGTTTAGCATCTCGTCGCTGATCGACACCGACTCGGACGACTGCGACGACGATGGCGACGTGCCCGACCTGAAGGTCGAGAACTCCGACCCCGTCTCGGAGGACCTTGACGACGACCTTGGCGGCGGTACGGTCGAGCCTGGCGGAGCGAAAGAGCTGATCGAAGAAGGGCACGGCGACGACGCCGGGCCAAACGGCGGCAGCCAGGAGCCGGGCCTGCCAGAACCCGAACTCAAAACGCTGCCCGACACGTGGAAGAAGTCGAAGGACAAGCCGCCGTTCAGCTACAACGCGCTCATCATGATGGCCATCCGGCAGTCGGACGAGAAGCGGCTGACGCTCAACGGCATCTACGAGTACATCATGAAGAACTTTCCCTACTACCGCGAGAACAAGCAGGGCTGGCAGAACTCGATCCGGCACAACCTGTCGCTGAACAAGTGCTTCATCAAGGTGCCGCGGCACTACGACGACCCGGGCAAGGGCAACTACTGGATGCTCGACCCGAGCGCCGACGACGTGTTCATCGGCGGCACGACGGGCAAGCTTCGGCGCCGGACAGCGCCCGCCACGCGCAATCGGCTCGCGCTACTTCGACGCAATCCGGCCGCGCTTCAGGCGGCGGCGTTCGCCGCCACCTCGCACCTCATGGGCGCGACGAATCCGTACGCCGCGGCCGTCGTGTACGGCACGAACCCGGGCTCGGGCGCGGGCCAGCCGTGGCACAACGCCGCCGCCGCGCTGGCGGCCGCCTATCAGAGCGCCGTCGTCTCGAAGCTCAGCCAGCAACAGCAGCTGCCCAAGAGTCTTCAGCAGACACCGCATCAGATGCCGGCTCTGCCCGCACAGCTCGCCTATGCCGCCGCAGCTGCCGCGGCAGCAGCAACGGCGGCCTCGAAAGGGCCCGGGGTCGTCCTGCCACCGGCGGGCTTCGGCGCACCCCTCGAGCGGCTATCGCCCTTTGGCCCGCTGTATCCACCGCCCGGCTTCTATTCGACGATCCAGCAGCAGCAGCAACACCATCATCACCAACAACAACAGCAGCAGCAGCAACACGCGGCGTTCCAGCATCGGACCGCTTACCTTGCAGCCCGTATGCAGCAACACCATCACCACCAACAACAGCAGCAGCTTCATCATCAACAGCAACAACAGCAGCAACAGCAGCAAGCCCAAGAGGATCTCGACAGCCTTCGACGAAGATCTCCTGACCACTAGTTGGTGTGGTGGGGCAACACCCAGGCGGAAACCCACCACGTGCGTGACGTGATCGGATCGTGCGCGGTTGCGGGCACCGTGTTGTTCTTCGTTCTAGACAGTTCCTAGCCAAAAACAAAATCATCTCGGTCCTCGTCCTGCGGGGCGTACACATTTACCTGCCCAGACCTATATATATATACATATATATATATATATATATATATATATATATATATATATATATTTATATGTGTGTGCGTGGGCGCGCTACTTTCGTTACAAAGAGGTGTGGAGTACAGACGACGCCTTCGGCAGATGTCGCTACTGCACCTGTCTCGCCCGACAGAGCGACTCTCGGTGAGCGAGCCCCCCAACTGGTGGGCGCCGCAATACAGCAGATACGAGACGAACACCAAACAGTAGGATCTCATGTGATGCAATAACTTGTACATAGACTGTAAACATAGCGACTGACGGTTCTAGAAGAATGTTTGTCGATTGTAGAACAGAGATGGTTGTAATACGACGTCGTCGATTGTAGAACAATTGCACTGTACATAAATAGAAACGTGTATACATAGGAGAATGACATGTGCTGACGAAAACGAGAAGGAAATGATACTGTAAAACAGCATCAAAAATGAAGAAAACAATACCAACAAAACGTTTGTGTGTTGTCACTTAGATATAAATCGTATTTATTACTAATTACGCTAGGATCGAACCCACTTCTAGTGTTAGGTTTGTTGGTTGGGATATATATGTGTATATATATATATATGTATAAAGAGGGTTTATGTATAGATATATATGTAGAAAGAGAATCCCATAAAAAATTATTTATCCGTTCTTTACTGTTAAAATTCTATGTTCCACTTAATTCACTTAAGCACTACTTTGCTACTATTGATTGATGTGTGGAGCTTTAGTCATACCCCTATTATTCAGCTTGTTCATTTGCTAAATTGTTTGGCTTGAATTGAAACTTCTGCGTGAGGTAAATTTATGTTAGAAGCCAGAGCCAGTTGGAGCCAGTCGTGGGGAATGAAAGTCAAAGTGATTCTGAAACGTTTGCTAAGCGCACGATGGACAACCGGCAGGGTCGCAACGTGGCTAAGCAATCCCTGCTACATCAGTTGCCACAAGGTTAGACATATCGCCAAGGACTGTAAAGACGACAAACTTAAAGGAGGGGGGAGATGCCATCGCAGTGACTTTTTTTTTTTTTTTGGGAGGTTTCGGGAATGCATGATGCACATGCGCCACTAGCAGCCTGCGTGACTAGTGTGAGACTCGCAAACCCACTAAACCCGGATTCCTCCCCACCCCCCAGGCTCGGTATTACTTTGGCATTACATCGAAGAGTGACTTTTAGTCTAGGTAAGAGTGAAAACTCTTACCTAGACTAAACGTGCAAGGCCACCTGGCAAACTCCATAGATGATTTGCCCTGTGTATATCATCTAAACGAGCGCTGTCATGATGAGTGGATGATGATGATGATAAGATGGAGACTAACCCAGCCGAGACGAAGGCTGAAAAAAGCTGATCAATAGTGAGCCAGTTTGTGGCTGTTGGATAAAAAAACAAGACACGGCAATCCAGGGTGCAAACCGACAAGGAGATGTCAGGACACTCAAAGTACTACAAGGAGAAAAAACGACATGAATTGAGCTGGCACATGGTACGTTTTTTTCGGCTGCTACGCGTCACCAATAGGAGTGCAGAACATTCCCCTATATTTCTGGAAGACCTCGAGGAAGTGGAAAGAGCAGAAAAACGACGAGTGGATAAAGACTATTTATACTGTTGGGGAGGAGACTTTAATGCCTCAGATCACAGTTGAGAAAGAAGAGAGAGAAAATTAGATATGCATTCGCGATTACTTAAATCTACCGTTTATTCTTGACTGACTAGAACTTTAGTTACGAGTTTCTGTAAATTACACGCAGCTCGTAATTAGTGACACGAAGGGCTTGCTGATGTGGCATATTTTAGTTCGATCTATGCATATATTAAATGCATACGCTAAAAATGATCCATAGCAAACGCATGCTTGTGCATATCAGGCAAGGTACTGGGCCACATCAGCAGATGGCAGGTGCTCAAGTACGTTGAGCTCCTGGGCCACCACAGATACATACTGTTCGAAGTAGAACAGAAGCAAATCGATGATGGTCCGTTGGCGAGTAGGAGACCGCCACACGATAGCAGCCGCTAGATTTGAGAAGAAAAAAGACCAGGACATTCGCTGAAGATTCGATCAGACCAATGATTTTGACTTGACGGGAATACTGATGCAGGCCGATACCTGCGCTAAGTGATGTCACTGAACTTTTTAAGCTACAGTGGGCAGTCGAAGGACCAAGGGCAAATGACACCCCCGAAGTACTGGTGAACGCCAAAAACTGCAAAGACAGAGAAAAACTGTGCGTAGTGTTCTACATAGCTCACACAAGCATACGTGCCACTCTGACGTGTTTCGACGGTCGGAGATAGCTGCTGACGAATGCGCTCAGGCCTAAAAAGGAGACTTCACTAACATGACAAATCATTCACAGTCGAATCAAACCTGCCGAGAACAGGGTACCGCATTGCAGTCGAGAAACTAAGAGGTTGCAGAATCATCTTAGATCGGCGGAAGAGCAAGTATAGCGGGCTCATGAAGGTACTTTTCCTAGAATGTCCGGTATTGCTGGCGGAAAAGGACGGCCGATCCATGCAGCGATCGGCCTCAGTTACGGTGAAAAGTGCAGTGTGATATGGCCGTACCTCAGCGCAGCGAACCTCGCTGATCTCGACAGACTTAAAGCTGCATTCCTCAAGAATACCCTGGGTGTCCACAGAACAAGTCGCAACCGACTTGTCTACCTGGCGGCTGGAACACCTCTCTTCACAGAAACTTTGCAGCGAAGCTTCAACCTGCCTCACACTGAAGCATTTAGGCAGCACATCCAGAAGTGGGACGCGAAACTAGCTGATGTCGATCCAGCCTTCTTTATGACGCCTGCCCTCACCTCGGACACGTGGAAGGATCCCAATATGGCAAATCGTCATCTTACCCTTCGATTCGCTATGCATGGTTTTCACCATAAAATTTGTGTTCGGCCTGGCCACCATGAAGCTGACGAATCATGCACTTGTCAACGTTGCGGCCATCAGTGCACAACATATCATTTACTTGAATGCTCCAATCCGGTTTCTGTAAACCGTCTAATGTAACAAAATATAATACCTACTATTTGGTCAAAAACTTGAAAAGTGCAGTGCGCATGAAAAATTACAAGGCGTTAGGGACCCGGACGGTGCACTCCCTCATGCGATGAATGCCCTTTTAGAAGAAAATGCCGAAGCTGATTCAGAAGACGGCGGGCAGATTGCTGCTAGAGGGATGCTTCTCAATAGCTTTGAGCCAGGGTTGTGCATTTACTTCCAGCCAGGGAAAGTGGCGCGGATGGAATCTTGTCATACCGACCGCTGTATCTATTAAACACAGTAAGTAGTAAGACGTTTAAGGCGATGAATGAGCTGGAAAAACACGGAAATTGAGAATGACACGACTGACCCGTGGAATAACACTAGAAAACGAAACTTCACTGCGGGAGTGCCGCAAGCTTCGACTCAACTTCGATAATCTATTTGGTTTGATCAGAAACTAGATAATTCGTAAATTTTAAACTTAAATATCTGCTCCTTTTAGTACACATCCCATTGGAACTAGTTTTTATCTGAATTTGTTCATCTGAACACTGTATGATATTTACTACAAAAGCGGCAATAAATCCCACATCAACGTAACGTACTACAGAGCACCTGCCACCTGCTATAGAGAAAGCAGTGAAAATACGGGATTTAATTTACGCGACAAGTGATAAATGAAGCTCGACGGTAATAACGACAACGAAATACTCACTTAAATACAAAAATACAAGATGCCTTTTAGGCCAGTACGGCCAAGCAAGCGACGATGGCTGGAAGAGCGAAAACACAGTATTACAAATAGTTAGGTGCCATTTTATTGCAAACCCGCCTTTAGTAAAATGATTATTTTCTTCTCAACGTCCGCGGAATACGGGCGGGAAATTAATGGTTAATTTTCAATAGAATATTAAATCTCTTTGTTCGAGCCACTCTAGATGGGTTCATAAATTGTCCGCAAACTCTGCCGCGAACTTTAGATATTGTCGATGAGATCTTTATTTGAGTTTACACAACTTCTTATACAATGGCAATTACTTGGTGCCGTTGATTGGTACGATTGATTACAACGTGTTACTAGTTCTCGTGTAAAGCGCTTTTATACACTTTTGGGTGCACCAAAGTAATTTAATTTTAAAATGCCATATTATAGTTAATAGAAGCTTTTTGTGAAAATACCAACCGTAGGCTAACCTAGCGCAGTAATGGCAACAACAATCGTAAGTACAATAGAACTTGTAATCATTAGCACATTTTTACTAAAAAAAGCAGTACTTGTAATTTTTATGAATAAAAACTAACGGTAAGGAAAAATACAATCTATAACTAAAACTGGTGCAGTATAATTTAAAGATATATATATATATATATATATATATATATATATACGGACATGTACTTTCTTAACTTATAGTTAATTAGTCATGATTTAAGTTTACAAACAAAGGTAAAATTGCGATGGACAAACTATTAAAAAACGATTATTTACTCTGCTGACGCGCTCGGCGCTAAGCATAATGTCGACAACAACAACAAAAACAACAAATAGAAAACCACTCCGTCTAAAAGTTACAGCTATCTGCTAGTTACAACTGCAAGCGGGCAAGGTAACGAAGACAGAAAACCCCAAATAGAAGTAAAACCCGCACGACAATGAGAAAAGCCAGACCAACCAATAGCAGCAGCAATAGCAGCGATGACAACATGGATGGTGCACATGATCACAGACACAACAACAACAACAACAGAACAACAGTGACAACAAATGGCAGCCGCAGCAATAATAACCGTAATCCATGTTGTTCGTAGCCTCCGCTGTTCTAGCAGAAAAACAGTGTCGTCAAATTGCTTCACTCTCACAGTAGCAGGACCTGAAGCAATATTTAGAGTCTACGCAACCACAACAACAGCAATGACAATAACAATAGAAGGCGAAAAAGTCTCTCTTCACCCATCTCATGCTTTCTTGTATGCTCTCTATACTTGTCTCTCAGTAAATGAAGTGACAGTTGTTGCTGCTGCTGCTGCTGCTGTTGTTGGTGTTGTTGTTGTTGTTGTTGTGTTGTTGTTTGTGTTGTTGTTGTTGTTGTTGTTGTTGTTGGTTGTTGTGGTTGTTGTTGTTGTTGTGTTGTTGTTGTTGTTGTTGTTGTTGGTTGTTGTTGTTGTTTGTTGTTGTTGTTGTTGTTTTGTGTGTTGTTGTTGTTGTTGTTGTTGTTGTTGTTGTGTTGTTGTTGTTGTTGTTGTTGTGTTGTTGTTGCTGTTGTCTGTTGTTGTTGTTGTTGTTGTTGTGTTGTTGTTGTTGTTGTTGTTGTTGTTTTGTTGTTGTTGTTGTTGTTGTTGTCGTCGTCGTCGTCGCCGCTGTGGTTGCAGAGACTTTGCTCACACAGTTGTCCGATCTATTCGCTGTTCGGTTGTTCAGCTTATCCGGCTTGACGGCGTTGATTGCTACGTTACGCTAATGATACTCCTCTGACCCCGAAACAGGGCCTCATCCGTACCATACATAAGGAGGGCGCGCAAGAGAGCGCGGATTAAGGAACAACGAAGCAAACGGTGGAAACAGAGAGAATGCGAAGCGAAACAAGAGCTAGATTGAGCAAGCGAGCTCGTTATAGAGAGTGGGAACCACAAGAAGAGAGAGAGAGAGGAATAGTGAAAGAAAAAGACGAACTTTGTGCGTGAAGTACGATACAAGTGAGCCAGAGATGTGCTGAGATGTGAGGCGTTGATGGAGTGATGGAGAATGGTTATCAAATGACATCAGGACCTAGCCAATAGCGCCAGTGTTGGAAACCCGATATGGACAAGTTGAAGTTTGAAGTTTAGAGGATTTACGACGACAGGAGGAGAGTGTTCATGACGGCGGCGATGATGATGATGGCGAAGTGTCGGCTATCGCCAGAGCTCGAAAGCCACGAAGGTCGACTTCAGAGAGCACACACAGAGAAGAACTAAAGGGGCGGGGGCGGGGGCGGTGGATGGGATAGACGAGCGAAATAGAGGACATGCAAGGGGCAGGGAGGCAGGCAGTTGAAGGAAGAGAGGTGGTATGCCTAAGTTAGCGCCGTTGGTCGGCAACACTTCAACTTCTTCAAACACTGCCGCTCTTCGAAGGAGCAGAGTCCTTATTATGCCTATTAACATCTTCCTTATTATGCCTATTATCATCATACATCTTGCCGTCGAAGTCTGTTTTGCTGCCAATACGTCTATTCTGAATCTACTAGCTCTCTGATTTGGAAGATGCTTTATTAGGCTGCACAACCACCATCGAGGCATTGATCTGTAGCATCCAATTCGAAGGCTCTGCTGTTTTTTTCTAATTTTTCTTATATACTTATATATATATATATATATATATATATATAGAGAGAGAGAGAGAATGCGGCCCGAGTTACTTGAGGGTTTGTTTATCAAGGTGCTTGTAAACATCGTCGTTATATATTACTTCTCCGTAGATATCTTTTAGAGAGCTCATTGAATTGTATTGTAATACTATCAAAATTTTTTTGGTTGAAAACTTTTAGGTGGCTGCATGAACTCCCAGAAAATCATCTCAATCAATGTCAAGTTTATTATCACACATGTTGTGTAGAAATAGTACAGTTAAAACATATGCATATGGCTACATGTAGCTATATGCAGCTCCACAAAATAGACTGTGGCCACCTCGTCAACCGTGGCCCCTGAATTCTTTGTGCGGTTTTTAAAGCAAGGTGTTCGCCAGTAATTAGGCTACTACAAACAAACTGAAGCCAAAGAGATTGGCGCGAGATTTAAAACATCACGCTTAAATTATGCCAAAACACCATAAAACATGATGTGTCTTGTATAGACAAGGCCGAAATGTTTTATATCTATAAATTGTTTCAAAATCAATAAAAAAAAATAGCAAATCATTTACATTAGATTATTTGGGTCGTATAGTGCAAGCTAATGCCAAAGATTTCTTCTGTGTAATCTGAGTCTACGCGAATTCCGAATTTAGTAAATATTTAAAAATAGAGGTATTTGCTTATCTGCATAGCAAAATTACAGCTCACTCCGTAGACATAGGGGTGTGATCCATTCCTTTTCATCTCGTTGTTTTTGGCGTTGTTATTGTTGGTGTTGCTGTTGTCGGAGTTGTTGTTCTTTTTCTTGTCGGTTTTGTTGTTATTGTCGTCGTCGTCGATGTTGTTATCGTTCATGTTGTTGTAGGTGTTGTTGTTATTGCTGTCAGTTTGTTGTTGTTGTTGCTATTTGCGCTTTTGTTGTTGTTGTTGTTGTTGTTGTTGCTATCGTCGTCATTAACGCCATGTTGTGGCGGCCACGGCGACGATGCTAGGGGCTGCAGAAACCTCAGCTATCTAACAATTCAGCATCACCATCACTAATACTACTATTACTAATACAACTAGTCGCCGAGCTCAATATGTATCTGCGGTTCGAGCGGAAAACGATCTGACGGTTCGACCTTAGCCCTGCTCGAGAACGGATGCATGGTGGTGTGGGACGCGACAGTTACTGACTCATTAGTCCCTTCAATGGTCAGTGCTGCCGCAGCCCGAGCTGGTCATGCTTCGGCTCTCGCCGAGGCAGGCAAGATTAGAACGTACCAGAACATGTTACCCGTACGGGTTTTACCTTCTTGCCTTCGAGACATTTGGCGAGCCGAGTTCGTCTACTCGCAGTTTGCTACAGAAGGTTGGGAAGCGGCTGATTCTTCTAGCCAGCGGACATAAGCGAGCGGGTGATTTCTTCAGACAGCGCCTGTCGCTGGATGTGCAACGGGGCAATGCGGTCTCGGGGAACCTTCCAGAAATGGCTGGTCTCTAAACTCGACGCCCCCGTAATGGTATTTTTAGACATTATATTTATTCACCATTATTGTTGGTAGTAGGATTGGATTGATAAACATTGTTTGCTACGAAATTATAACAATATCTTGGTCACACACCTGTAGCGAGTATGAGTTTAATGCCTAACATATTAAAACGTGGTGTCGGCAGATGTTGCACTCACTACAATACTTACACACACAGTCGTTAAAATCATAACATTCACCTTTGAGGCACATACACGGTGTGTTCAAAACGTATCGCGACTTTTGAATTTTCGCGGGTTACGTATATTCGAATTTCGATTTTTTGTGGCGTTATGTTGGTACTCATGTCTCTCACTTATGCCGACAAGCTCGGCCATTTTGAATGTTCACTTAATTGTTGACAGCTGCTTTGCTTGCACGTGTTTTGGATCGTCTTCGATTTTTACCTATTCAAAAAAATGGATCAAAGAACCTGTATCAAATTTTGTGTGAAAAACGAAATTAAGTGCGCGGATGCATTCCGAATGTTGACTGTGGCATACGGAGAAGCTACCTTGGACCGAAGCAACGTTTATCGGTGGTACAAAATGTTCTCAGAAGGCCGAGATGATGTGAACGACGAAGAGCGTGCCGGACGCCCGAGCACTTCAACAACAGACGAAAAAATTAATGAAGTGGAGAAAATGGTATTGGCCAATCGTCGAATCACCGTTAGAGAAGTTGCTGAGGACCTAAACATATCGATTGGCTCGTACCATTCGATTTTTATCAATGATTTGGGCATGAGACGGGTCGCCGCGAAATTCGTACCAAAATTGCTCAATTGCGACCAAAAACAGCATCGCATGAACATTGCTAATGAGATGTTGGACTCTGTCCGCGACGACCCAAATTTGCTCCAGAGGGTCATAACTGGTGACGAATCGTGGGTTTATGGTTATGACGTGGAAACCAAAGCTCAATCATCTCAATGGAAGCTGCCGCACGAACCAAGACCGAAAAAAGCGCGCCAAGTTCGGTCGAATGTGAAAGTTTTGCTGACAGTTTTCTTCGATTGCAGGGGCGTGGTGCATCATGAGTTCTTGCCACAGGGTAGAACGGTCAATAAGGAATATTACCTGCAAGTTATGCGCAATTTGCGCGAAGCAATCCGCCAGAAACGCCCGGATTTGTGGAAGAACAAAAATTGGCTTTTGCACCACGATAACGCCCCTGCTCACACATCGTTGCTTGTGCGCGAGTTTTTGGCCAAAAACAACACACTAATGATGCCGCAGCCACCGTATTCCCCAGATCTGGCCCCCTGTGACTTTTTCTTGTTCCCTAAACTGAAGAGGCCCATGAAAGGACGACGTTACGCTACGCTTGACGAGATAAAGACGGCATCGAAGGAGGAGCTGAACAAGATAAAAAAAAAATTGTTTTTTGAAGTGCTTCGAAGATTGGAAAAACCGTTGGCACAAGTGTATAATATCTCATGGGGATTACTTTGAAGGGGACAAAATATATATTCATGAATAAATGAATAATTTTTGAAAAAAACACAAAAGTCGCGATACGTTTTGAACACCATGTATAATAGTGATAACCGTGCCATGTTACTCTGCACACTAATGGTCGGTTACTTTGGAAGGCACGTGTTCACTTCTCTGAGCGAAAAGCAGGCCCATTTGTATAGTAACACTTATCAAAATTTACGTTTCGGTCTTCCCTGCATGTTCTGTTGACGTCGAGTGTACTACTCGATAGTTTGTCTAGGACTAAGTCTTCTACCAGACTGCGTTCTCTGCGTAGCTCTAGTACCAGGGTAGCTGACGCGTTCTTAGATAATCCCAGTACACGTTTCATAAAGCACGGATTCACACGGTCCAAATGTTTGAGATCGCTTAATGTTAGGTGCGGCGCAATTACTGGGAGACAGTACTGGAGTATCGGGGTAATTTTTACCCTGAATATTTTCATTGCTGTTTCAAGATCTACGTCTCGAATGTCTCTGAGTAGCATAATCGCGGCGGTGGCCTTTGCTCGCAGTTCCTCGATGTGTCTGCTAAAAGTCAGCCGCGGTATTAGGGTTACGCCAAGATACGAGAAATTGTTGACCAGCTTAAGGCAAATACTGTTGATCTTAACACGATGGTCGGCAACGAACATTTTATAATCTAACATTTCATTGCGCGCTGCCTTGACTAACAACGCCGAACGTATTCATCTTTGCACCACTGTGCAACACTAGCTAATGTTTTTCTTTCGCGCACGCTCTTTCCACGAAGAATTTTAACCACGATATCTTTTTATGGAAAGTGAGTGTGTGTGTATGTGTGTGAATGCAAGGAAACGAAAAGAAGTGAAACATTAAACGTATACCTAACCTAGAAACGGTAGGTCAGATTCAACATGGCTTAGGTAGACACGACCTAGAAACAGCAAACCACCTACTGAGCTGTTCACGGAGGCCATCTAACGTCTCTAGATATAAGAATATATACGCTCGGGCTGGATGTTAGATCGTTCTAACAGGAACAGCAACAGCAGTAGGCTGCAGTAGGAGCAGTGTCGAGCCCGGTGGCGGGGTGGGTGTATTCGAGTGCGCCTCGCGATCAGACGAGACACGTAAGGGCAGCACAGGTTCGAGCCCTATCGTTGCACATTTGTACGTGTGGGGTCCGTTTCACAAAGCAATTGCAAAAGCAGTCTCGTAGGTGTTAAATGTTGGCTGAGGATGAGGCCGAAAGAGTAAGTGTCGATCCCGGTGGAGTTGTGGAGGTGCATTCGCGTGCGCCGCGCGACCGCAGGAGACACATACTCGTAGGTGCGGCCCGGGTTCGTTCGGCCCCCATCGTTGCACATTTGTATTTGTGGGGTCGCTCTCACAAAGCAATGCGAACGCAGTCCCGTGGAGGTTAAATGTTGGCTGAAGATTATTCCGAAGAAGAAAAAAAAAACGGTGGCAGAAAGAATTGTTGTAGCTCAAGGCGACGTCGTTCCGTAGAAATGTTTATTTGCTGCTATTCAAAAGATGACGGTGTCGGTCGTAGTCAAAGTCATAATTAAGTTAAAGTCCCTTTTAGTGGTGGTGTCGATGGTGAAGTGTCGATGGTGCTGTTCTACGCTTATCTCACATGATCGTTGTGCTGACGATCAAAGCCCACGCCGGCTGGCCGGCCAGCCGCAAAGCCTTGTGCTTAAACGGTTTGTTGCCAGCGCTATTAATAAACGACGGATATAACTGTGACGGTGATTGTTGTAGTGAGCGTTCTTCTCGCATTCGTTCTCCTCGTCGTCGTCGTCGTCATGTCCATCGTCCCGACGGATTGTCGGGACGGATCAATCAGTGCATTCATTGCTGCTGGAGAAGCGTTTGTTTGCACGCAGACATAACGATGACAACAACAACAGCAGCAGAGAGAAAACAGTACGCCGAGTTGAACCAAGAGTAGCCCGGCGGGGTAGCAGGCGTGCATCTATGTACTACTACTACTATATGTCGCTTCTGACGCGCGTGTAATGACTCTTATCCCAATGAAAATGGTGGGCAGGCGGGAGACAGCAGCACCGCCATTGGGGCCACTAAAACGAGAGCAACAATACCCGGTAACAATAACATCAACAAAAACATTAAGTACTAGCACTTGCTTCGATTATTGTTGTTGTAGCAGCAGCAGCTGTTGCTACAATCAACTGATTTAAGCAACACTTGAATAACTATCATTGTCCCCCTTATAGATATGTTATAGTCGCTGTCCCCCCCCCCCCCCCCGTTGACGTTGAAGCCCTCCGGTTGGCAATGAAAAGAAGACGAAAAGGAACAAGAAGAAATGAGAGAGAGAGAGACACGCCATCTCAATTGTTCGATGCGCCCACAATCCGCTCAGATGATTGCCATGCCGCGTCTGGCCGAGGACAAGGAGTAACTGTTGTAGGAGTAGATGTAGTATTAATGGTTAGTGTAGTGGTAGTTCGTGTGCACAATAGTTGTGTATAGTACGCTCGTATTAAGACGCAACAACAACGACATCAACAGCGACATCAATAATAACGACATCAGCAGCAGCAACGACATCAGCAACAACGACATCAGCAACAACGACATAAACAACAACGATATAAACAACAACGGCATCTACAACCACGACATCAGCAACAACGACATACACAACAACGATATAAACAACAACGACATAAACAATAACACCACCACCACCAACAACAACAACAATAACAACACTAACAACAACATGAACACGAAAAACAACAACAACAACAACAACAACTGATCCACCCGTTGCTATCCTGGTCAGACATGCGAGCGGGCGCTGATTTGTCGGACAATACTGATGAGTTTGGCCACAGATCGGTTTCAGTAGTAGGCGATGAAGTCTTAGACCGAGGCGCCGCCAAGCGGTGACGCTGAGGACGTCGGCGCGACTGCCCTACACCTCTGCATAGCTCCTGCACGGGAGCCCATCAAGGTAAATCACCTCGAGCCGATCGAGATCAAGGGTAGCGAAGGCAGGCGATGGACGTTTTCATTAGACAGCGCGTGCCTTTCTTTCGAGTCACCACCAGCCGGCAGACTTCACTTTGTCGAGCAATATGTCGTATCATGTCAAGTCATGGCGTCGTCGTGTACTAACTACTACAACGTCGTCAACGCCGACTGTGATCCATGCTTTTTGTAGCATCTCGGCAGTATGTCCGCCAACGTTCCGTTTCCTCCTGAATCGCCTCCCCCCCTTCATCTCTTTTTCTTCTATATATATATATATATATATATATATATACAAATACAGATAAATAGAGAGTTCCCCGTAATCATGCTAATCGTGGTAACGAGGACGTGGCAATAAGGGGCGGACGCTGATGACCACACAGAGGTGGGGGGGGGGGGAGGAGAGAGAGAGAGAGATATAGAAAGATAGGAGCAACAGCATATATTAAATGCATGCGTACCCTATACATTTACGTTCATATTGATATACATTACAGATCATATGCGTGAACACACATACATGCATACGCACACGGCTACACACGCACGCACATATATATATATATATATATATATATATATCAATACATACATAATAGCTTTATTAACCGATGGTTGGTTTACAATATTGCGCGTACAGATAAAGCACACATTCACATATACATATATTCATCACGGTTCTAAAAGTCGAGTCAACGGAACTGTTCTATCGCATCGTTGAAGGTGATATAAGTCACGCTGTCTCCCGCAAAGTTGCACAAGCATAACGAGGAAATTTCATGGAACTTCTCTCGAATACAGATCTTCATGTGGAAGCCATGTACAGCAAATCGTGCAATTAGGTGTCTATTCTCATAGTTGCAGCGCTTCCATGAAGTACACGTCATTGCCTGGGTTTCATAGAAGAGCGGGTCAATGTCTGCCATCTTATTCTCCCATTCAGACATGTACTCGTTGAAAGCTGCCGTTTTCGGTAACACGTGCATTTTTTGTAAATTCTCAACAAATAGCGGAGTCGACGCCAGTAAATAGACTAATCTGTTGAGGCTAGTGCGGTGGACTCTTAGCACCTTTTTTAGAAAAGCGGCCTTGATTTGGTCAAGCGCCTTAAAGTTTAACTTCGTCAGATGCGGCCATATCACCTGTATACCGTAAGAAGCAGTAGGCGCAATCTTCAGGTTAAAGAGATGAACGGCAACGTCCATTGATAGTTTATGAGGGTCTCGGATACTATGAAAGGACTGCAGTCCTTTCCGAATTCGTTCATCAATGTGCCTCGAGAAGTTCGTACCTCGAGACGAGAACATAACCCCTAGGTATGAGAAGTTCGAGACAAATTCTATAGATTTTGAACCTAACCGTAGTTCGTCGATTCCAGCCAATTTCCCTCCACGTCTAAACTTCATTGCCTTTGTTTTATCTAAATTTATTTCCAACTGGTTTCGATGAACGTAATGCTGCAAGGTCGCAAGGGATTGTTGCAAATGGAATCGACTGCGAGAATATAGCACCAAGTCGTCTGCATACATAAGGACGTCTACCTGCGAGTGCCGACTCCGTATCTCTTCGGGAAGGTCTCTCACCAGCACCGAAAACAGCAGGGGGCTAAGATTATCACCTTGGGCAACACCAGTGGTCTGTAAGATCGCCATGTGTTTAGCGCCTCCGTCATCTATAATAACTTGTCCTTCCTGTAAAATACCTTTAATGAGCTCCAAAATATTCAATGAGATCCCGCAAAAAGCCAGCTTGTCAAGTATAATTGTTCGTGCGGCCGTATCAAAGGCCGCTTTAAAATCTACAAATAGATAAGCCCCTTTAGTTCGAAGTGCCCGTTGTATCGAATTTAGAAGTACAGCACATGCTGTCATTGTTGACCGGCCTCTTCTGAAGCCATGTTGTTGCTCCGGCAGCTTTCTGTTAATCTCAAGAAAATGTTCTAATCGACGGGCTAGGATAGCCGATAGAAGTTTATAGATTGCGCTCTTCTTTGCGATACCTCGGTAAGACGACGGTGCCAACGGATCTCCTTTTCCTTTAGGGATAATGCTAAGAAGACTGGTTTTCCATTCCGAGGGTAGTTGGACCGTTTTCATCACCTCGTTAAAAAGTCTGGTAAAACAAGGCGCAAGGTGAATCGCTTGCTTGAGATGCTCATTTGTGACCAAATCGAGCCCCGGGGCCTTCCCGGACGGTGCTTTCATTATTGAGTCGATAACTTCAGAATTGCTAAAAGGCCGCGACAGGGCTTGACGGGCGTCAGTGACGCGCTCGTCCCACACTGACATTAGCACAGGAGCGCAACTCGGAACGGTAATGGCACTGGCAAACATTTGCCGGAAATGAGCATTTAGTATATCATGTGGGATTGGACACGCAGTAACGCGCCTGTCTGTCTGCAGCCACTTATGAGGTCGTTGTTGCGCTTCTAGGAGCAGCTTGTACTGTTTTCGTTCTTCATATTCTTTTATGGCGTTTTTTACAACTCTTTTATAGTCACGACTTAATCTAGTATAAAAATAAGTCATCTCCGGGCGGATTTTTGCTAAAATGTACGCTTGAATCATATAATGTTTGCAAGAAGCGCACTCCTGATTGTACCATGGAGGGTGCTTTCTGTTTGTTCGCTTGCTTTCCATTTGTTGCTTTAGCCGAGCGCTACCAGTAATGGCACTTCGAATGCTGGTGGCATAGGATTCCACGTTGATCACGGTTGGCACTGGGAAAATGTTTTGCGAGGTAACCGTCAAAAGGCTGAGATTCAGATTACGACTTAGACAAGGCCGCTTGTGATCTGTAGATTGAGGTTCAATTGATATTTCCATTGCGACGGCTAGGTGCCACCTTGCACCGAACGCCAGAGTCTTCTCCTGCACCCCCCTGTACTTGACATTACATGGGTTAGCATTTGTGGCAAAAATGTCAATCGTAGATTGTCCGTGAGGCGCGACGAATGTCGAATCTTCAGCTGTAGATATAACCCACATACTGCGAGATGCCAAGGCGTTGAGTAGTGATACCGTTCTTATACATCTTGGTTTGTCAAGCCGACAGTTGAGATCACCGCATACTACAGTCACTTTGTGTAAGTCCACCATGTCAAGGCATAGTACTAATTTCTCCAGCAGTGTTGAAATCGCTTCTGAAGGACTTGAATATATTGCAATGACGTTAATGGCGGTTACTGTTAGCACTACGCAGTTATCCTCTTTGTAGCATGTTTTTGCGCCAGCGAGCTTGCTGTTAAACAACACTGCAACTCCCCCACTTGTGTATATATCTATACCTACATATATATATATATATATATATATATATATATATATATATATATATATATATATATATATATATATGTAGATATACAGGGTGTTGCAGAATTTTTTTAGATAGATATAGGGAATTGTAGAGCTCGTTAAAGCAAATACTTTTTCCAATGGAACATGGTCTCTGAGAAGTCTTGTTTCGGAGTGAGAGTGAAATTACGACAATTTGTGACACAAGTGTTTTTGCCCGACATATGAGTACAAAATGTGCTCTTGCGACAGAAACTAAATACATTTTCGTGTGCCTGAGAAAATTCCTTCGAAGGGCATATACGGCCGGTCAGAAGATGTAGCACAGTCGTTTAGAAGATAATTCGTCAAAAATGAAGTTCATTATTAGCTTTCACGCCAAATACCTCAAAATCATAACCCGACGACCACCCACAGCGTTCAAAACTAACATATTCAGCAAATGCGCATTTCATGCGACGATCATTTTTTTTAATCAAACTTATGGCAATGCGAGCTGTGGTTCATCATTGATCATTAACAATTAAATCCGCACTTTAAGCATACATATGGACATACCATCAACCGGAAGATTGGTTAGCTTCGTCAGAACGCGCACAATAACGTCAGGACCTTAGATCATAATTGTTGTAGTTTTTCCTTGTCTATTATGTAGATAATCCTTTCTCATCGCTCCATCAATAGGTTAGTTTATTATGTTAAAAAAAATCCTCAACCTTGGTATTATGTGTAGTGAAGCAAGTTTTGCTAAATGTATAGAATAAGGAGGGATGCTTATAAAGCAAAACAAAAAGCTCACACGTAATCGAGCAAAACGAATTTACAAAGTGGCATTCAGAACGTACCCAGATCATTTATGAGCGTCCTACATGCGGCTGCCAATTGACACGCAACAGGTCGGTTGAGTTGTTGCGAATACCCCATTAACTGTGCTGTTGACCTTTAGGGATTCCCGAAGAAGGCTGCCTTGTCGTGCACTTCAATTTCTCGGCAACTTTTGACAGAACCATTCAAAAGTGAAGTAGAGCAGACATGATCAAGCACAGGTTTAGCCCTTTAAGGGTATCCCATAGTTCACGTCAATGGCCGCCACCCTTCTATATGCTTCACTCGTTCAGGACTTAGAGCTGGTCTTACCAAAACTTAACGTACCATACAGGCCGCTGCTCACCTGAGTTGGGGCCTCAAGCAATAAACGTGTGGCACGTAGATGTTAGTCTACATTGTCGGTGTGGGCTTAAGCGAGTCAAATTTGTATACCGTGCTCCTAAGATATCACGACGAGCAAATACACGCAACCGTTCTAAGCGAACGTTTTCTGAAATTCCTATGGATAAGAGCCTTTTAGCCGACATAACGTCAATCAAAGAAAGTGTCTAGGAACATGTAGTCGAAATCGTGTTTCCTGATACTAGTGTACGTTTTTTTTGCGTAATTAATGCGAATTATACACGCGCCCCTGATCATCTGATGCGTTAGAGTTCACAAACTGCGTACACTATAACAAAGAATGCGTAATAGGATTATCAGGAAAGTTAAGAGGTATTGAGACGTACCGTGTAAAGCTCCGGTGACATGCATTTGAACCGACAAACAAACTGCTTGAAGCCGCATTTCGAATTTAATTTCTACTTTGTACTAGAGAGAGAGAGAGAGAACGCTGTTTGCTTTACGGTGACCCCAAAGTGTCTGGGCTTTACTGCCATACCACCGTAGAACCCCACCAAGCTAAAAATATCTCCAGCACTGTGTCGACGTGGTTGTCTGTAGCGTAGTCGGCTAGTCGTCTTTTTTGTCGAATTGGTTAGTAGAAGCAAGTGTAGCAAAGCATTGTTTTTGGAAGTTTTGCCCCCCCCCCCCCTATATCTCTTTCTCTTTTCTTTAACTCTTTCTCGCACACGAACACAGAAACATCGGCAAACGCACCCCCACGTCCACATGAAGCCGACGGCCGCCACCACGCTGAACCTGAACCGTCATCCTTCTAGTATGCGGGCGGCAGGTAGCAATTTCGATGACGCAGCTCGTCAATCTCTGTCGTCGCTCGGAGGAGAACAAAACAAAAAGAAAAATAAAGAGAAAAGACTGCAGCGTACGAGAAGGATATCGGAGGAGTAGTAGTCGTAGTTCGCTATGGTTTTGTTCGCGATTTTCGCGCACGCTCTGTTGCCTGGCATACGACGTACGTCGAGCATTGTTGAGCTTCTGCATTGCTTCCGCAATTTGTTCTCCGTCGATTTTCTCGAAGCTTTTCCCCCGCTTCTACTTACCGCCGCCGCCGCCACCGCCGAGCGACAGTAAGTAAAGTAACGCCAATAGTAGCAGCGGCAGCAGCGGCATACAACACCTCATCCAAATGACATACGTGCTACGGCTCGAGATCACCGACAGACGAATATGAACAGACACCTCAATCCTCCGTCTACGAGCGAAGAGAGACTCTTGCCTTCGTCAGTAGTCAGCGCGCAAGGGAGCAGCAGCAGCAAACGGGGAGTCGTGATTGTAGTTGTAGTTGTCGTTCGTTGTTGTTGTTGTTGTTGTTGTTGTTGTTGCTGTTGTTGTTGTTGTTGCTGCTGCTGCTGTTACAGTTTTTGGTGTCGCAAAATCTCATATAAAGAAGATGGCACACTTCGTAGCCTTCCGCCTTCGTCGTAGCATTCTCGTCTACGACTTATTCTTCTTCTTTGCCCCCCCCCCCGCCCCTTAGTAGAGCAGGTTCTTATTTCCTTCAATTCATTCATCCGTTTGCTTGTCGTGCTGCGTCGTCGTCATCATCGTCTCGCTTGGTGTTCAGGCTGTCTTGTCTTTTCGGCCGGGCCGGCCTCAGCTCGGTCATGTACCGTGCCTTCTTTCCATTCGTTCCTTTCCTTTCCTTTGCTGCTTGGAGGCGTACGCGTCGCTGACGTGCTACGGAGCGGCAGAAGCGGCAGCCTTCGTCTAGGTAGAAATTTACGGAACCAACGTCGTCATCACCGGTGAAGGCGGCGAATGGGGGTCTGGGGGTCAGAAGAAGACGAAGAAAACGGCAAAGACGGGGGTCTTGTGGGCGGACGCGACTCGGTGGACGCTGACGCTCAAACAGTGGTACGAAGGTGGGCTATAGCGCTGAGTGAAGATGATTGCTACAGCGAACGCATTCGACAGGCAGTCCATCCATCCGTCTATCCGTGTCTCCAAAATGCCGCCCTTTTACCCCATTACCCCACTATTCATCGAGTGAGTTTACCGATGATGCTCTCCGATAGATGGTGCTCCTCTGTCCCTCCGTGCTTGCTGCTGCCTTCGTACTTGGTGTTTTGTGTGTCCTTCGTCCAGTGCATGTGCACGTATGTGCAATCGTGTCGTCGAAGCCGCCTCGTCGTCGAGGCTCGTCCGTGAAGATGCGACACGGCCAAAACGAGAGTTTTGCGCACAACAACAGTGCTCGCAGCAATGTTGTATGTAGCATTGCGCAAACACGTGCGTCAAACTACATACGCAAGCCTCCATCTAGCCATCTAGTAGCGAGTAGAACGCGCGGATCACAATAGCAAGAATCATAAGGCTTGACTAACCGATTATGGATGGCAATACTGTATTGCCCGCATCTACATAGAGTCGTAGAGCTCGGGTGTCAAGTTTACTTGTAGGTTCATAACCGATTGGCATTTTCTGCAAGTCATAATAGAGTCTATCGTTCGTTTGCGTGATACCTGGCAGAAGACTACATAATTTTATCGCTTCCATTTCCACCGTTAGCCAAACAATCTCGTACGCATACTGGACCGTGCCCAGCAGAGAAATGTAGTACTAAGACAATAGTTAACCAGAGTCATAATCTAGAAATCATTCTACCAGAGCCAGATTCGATCACATGGCGCATAGTAGCGCCCTGTTTTTTTAAAAAAATCGTTAGACTTAAGCCTCTAAGGTAGCTTTTCTGAACAAAATATGGTAACCCATATATATATATATATATATATATATGCGTCATTTTGTACGTCAAATAAAAGGCAATACAATATAAATAAAAAAAAGTATATATATATATATATATATATATATATGTTAGATAACATTGTGAGATTTATTATCACACATGTTGTGTAGAAAAAGTACAGTTAAAATATATGCATATGTATACATACACACATTTGGCCTTATAAAATAATAGATGTATAAAAGCTATGAAGCTACGACGCGAGGTTGGTCGTCTAGACTAGCTAGAGACGGGACTAGGGTGCAGGAGGCAGCATGGTATCTACCGCAAGGTAGTTTACAACGTTGACACACACAAGAGTCCGAGGGATCATGGAACCCGGATGTCGCGCACAGCACGTGGTGGAAACCATGCACGGCGAACCTAGTCACCACATGGCGGTTAGATCGGCTCGGCCCTTTCCATGCCTGGTTTTGCATCGCTCCTGTGCTAAAGAAATCCGCATCAATTTCCGCAAACTTACACTCCCACGTTTTGAGGACGTTGACGTAGTTGGAGGATGAGGGCAAGTCGAAACGTCGTCTTAGCTCCTCGACGAATAAGGGGGTGTCCGTGAGGAGATAGACAA
The DNA here is from genome assembly GCA_003439945.1 of Dermanyssus gallinae. Taxonomy (NCBI): domain Eukaryota; kingdom Metazoa; phylum Arthropoda; class Arachnida; order Mesostigmata; family Dermanyssidae; genus Dermanyssus; species Dermanyssus gallinae. The sequence continues at coordinate 248 of QVRM01005390.1, read as the reverse complement.
GTCGATTTCGGGCTGAACGATGGAGGCCCAGGACTCGCTTGAGGGAAGCTGCCTTCAGACTATTTAGATGCTCAAGGCTGGCTGGGGTGAGATCGTTCCATATTATTTCGATGCCGTAGGCGGCCATTGGAGCAATCTTCAGATCGAACAGTCTCAGTGCCGTTGGGATGGACAGCAGCTGCGGCTATCTAATTGTAGTCATTCCTACTAGCGCCTTTCTGCATCTTTCCTTGATATGCTGCAGGAAA